>JAURVB010014618.1:0-240735 GCA_033002965.1 Piper betle | reverse complement strand
TGGAAACTGGTGTTGTAGCAATATTCAGTCCAAGGCAACCATTTAGCCCAAGTGTGCGGTCTATCAGCTGAAAAACATCGTAAGTACTGCTCAAGCACCTTGTTGATCACCTCAGTTTGGCCATCTGTCTGAGAATGATAAGCAGAAGTATAGTTGAATGCTATTCCCTGCAGCTTGAACAGCTCATTCCAAAAAGAGCTTGTGAAGATAGGATCTCTGTCACAAATTATGGAAGTAGGCATTCCATGAAGCTTGAAGATTTCGTTAAAAAACAATTGAGCAATTTGTTGAGCTGTGAATGGATGAGTAATGAGGATGAAATGGCTGTATTTTGAAAGTCTGTCCACTACTACAAATACGCCATCTTTCGCATTGCTTCTTGGCAACCCACTAATGAAATCCATGCTAATTGAAGTCCAGATTTGCTGTGGTATGGGAAGAGGTTGTAGTAAACCTGCTGGTGCCAACGTTGAGCTTTTGAATCTTTGACAAACTTCACAATTCTGTATATAACTCACGACATCCTTATACATCCTTGACCAAAAGAAGACTGCTCTTAATCGTTTTAAAGTCTTCTGAAGTCCCTCATGAGTACCATCATGAAACTCTTTTAAAATAGTAGGGATGAGGTCCATTTGAGAGTGGAGGTAGATTCTATTCTTGTAGAAAATAATGCCATCGTGCACTGACCAATTTAATGACAGCTTGTTGGCCGCAAACTGCTGTTGCAAATTTGATATGTGCACACTGTTAGCATAGGTTTGTTTGACCTCTTCTACCCATCTTGGAACAGGGCTGGAAATGGCTGCTAAGGATAAAGAATTGTAATCCTTCAGATTGTTGGTAGCTATGCCAGATTCCTCACCCTCACACTGCCTTGACAATGAATCAGCCACCTTGTTCTCCTTTCCCGGCTTGTATTCAATAACAAAATCATACCCGAACAACTTCACTAACCATCTCTGCTGGGCTGTGGAATGATCAGTTCGAACGATAAATGTCCTGCTCAACAGATAATGACGCCACTTTTGGATAGCTAACACCAATGCCAACATCTCTTTCTCATAAGTAGATAAGAATAGATTCTTGCCTCTCAAAGCTTTACTATAGAAGGCAATTGGCTGCTCTTGTTGCATTAGAACAGCTCCAAGTCCAAGCCCACTAGCATCACATTCTACTACAAATGGCAAAGTAAAATTCGGCAACACTAGGACAGGAGCTTCCGTAAGAGCATGTTTCAGTTCATTGAAAGAATTTTCCGCTAGTTGGTCCCATAGATAGGCATCTTTCCTTAGCAAATCAGACAATGGAGCAGCAATTTTTCCAAAACCCTTGATAAATTTTCTATAATATCCTACTAGTCCCAAGAAAGCCCTTATGTTCTTAATTGATTTTGGTATGGGCCAATTCACAATAGCTGATATCTTCTCCTCGTCCATACTAACTCCTTGTAACGAAATGACATAACCCAAATACTGAATTTGTTGTAGACCAAAAGAACACTTCTCCCTTTTGGCATATAGCTCGTGTGATAGTAATTTTCCCAATGTCAATTCAATATGTTGAAGGTGGTCTTCCTAGCACTTGCTATATATAAGTATATCATCAAAGAATACCAATACAAATTTTCTAAGGTAGGAAGCAAATACCTCATTCATCAAAGCTTGAAATGTAGATGACGCATTGGATAATCCAAAAGGCATGACCATGAATTCATAATGGCCATGATGGGTGCGAAAAGCTGTTTTATGAATATCAGCCCCGTGCATCCGAATTTGATGATATCTGGACCTTAAATCCAACTTGGAGAAATAAACAGTGCCATGTAATTCATCCAATAATTCATCAATGTTGGGAATTGGGAATTTATCCTTGATGGTTGCTTTGTTGAGAGCTCTGTAATCTATGCACATCCACTAGCTCCCATCCTTCTTCTTGACCAGCAGCACTGGAGACGAGTATGGACTAGATGTGGGCTGAATTATCCCTGTTTCCAGCAATTCCTTGACTTGTCTCTCGATTTCATTTTTTTGGAAATAAGGATATCTATAGGGTTTCACTGCCACCGGTGGAACTCCTTCTTTCAAATTTACATGATGATCATAAGCCCTCCTTGGTGGTAGACCTCTTGGCACAGACAACACACTTCCAAACTTTTGGAGCAGCTGGTCCAATTGTTCCTTTTGTGGGGATGTTAGTGTGAGCTTGTGTTGCATTACACCCTTGCTATCCACGACTTGAAGATTCATCAACAACCCTTGCTTTCTTTTTGAAAGATTGAGTAATGCTCTTTTGAAAGACATCTTGAGAGCCTCGAAATTCCACACTATGGATCCTAATGTTTTCAGCCATTGAATGCCTAATACCATATCAATCTCTTCCAGCTGAAGTACAAAAATCTGTCATCACACTATATCCAAGTAGATCCAGCTTTAGTCCCACGCATTTGCCACCACAATTCATTTCTCTCCATTGGCTATCTGCACTTTCATCCCTTTATCTTTTTCCACTGCCAATTTTAATTTCAAAATCAAACCTGCATTCACAAAATTATGTGAACTCCCTGAATCTATAAGAACTGTCACTTGCCGGCCTCCTACTCTCCCCACTAATCTCATGGTGCTAGAAGATGCAATTCCTGTCAAGGCATTAAGGGATATTGCTGGTAAATCGGAATCATCCTCCAAATCACTGCTTTCTTGTTCATTCCCCTCTTGGTCACTCACATCTTCATCCCTTACAACTTCAATGGTAAAGAGTCTCTTGCATTTGTGACCTGGGACGAACTTCTCATCACATTTAAAACATAATCCTGCATCCTTCCTCTCCTGCAGCTGCTTGACACTAAGCCTTCTTCCTGATTCAGCCCCTTTGAGTTTAAAATCTGCTGATTCATTAGTTTCCTTTAGAGAAGATGCAGCTGTAGACTGATAATCCCCTCTCGGTTGTTTCCCATATGGATGAAGTTTCTGATTTACATGTTGCTCCAAATGTCGTGCTAGACCTTGGGCATCCAATAAGGTCTCAGGTTTCCTTGCTTTTACCTCCATGCGAAGCTGCGATTTGAGACCGCAGGTATAGCTACTGATTTTCTGCTTCTCTGTCATATGTCCAGCCCTAGTTGCCAACCTATTGAACTGGATTGTATATTCTTGCATTGATGAATGCTGGATTAGTCTGGTTAGATCTCCATAGAAATCCTCATACTCCGATGGTTTAAATTGCAAGTTCATAGCTTCTTTTAATTCAACCCAGCTGGGCATTCCTTGGTGTTCTTGCAACATATCGAACCAGATCTGAGCATCATCTTCCAAATGGAAACTCGCCAACTCAACCTGGAATTGGTCACTGATCCTATGCAATTTAAAGAACTTCTCTGCCCTGCTGAACCAAGAAATTGGATCTTTGGATCCATCAAATTTAGGAAAACTCATCTTGGATCCTTTCAGGAAGTCTTCGTGTGAAGAAGCATGCAAAAATCCCTCCTCGGCATTCTGTCGAACATACTCCATGCCAACTCTGGGAATTTCTTGCTGAAACTTACCCCAGATTCCCTGCAACTGCAATTGTCTACTTCCTGACGACCCCACTTGCTCCTGTTGTTGAGGATTGGGGTTGATGCCCTTCACATGATCGTTGATATCTACCCCAATTGCCGAAACCCTAGCACTCAAAGTCCCAATTCCCTCACGATTTTCAAGAATTGGTCTATTACCGATACCCTCCAATCTTGTTTGCGACTATGAATCAAACTTAGCAGAAATATCAGAAACAACAGCAATCAACTGATCTTGAACTCTCCTAATTTGGGATAATTCGTCAGCATGGGGTGAAGAAATCATACCTCCCAGCCTGGCTCTGATACCAATTTGGTATGAACTTCTCCTCCTGCATCAGAGAAGATCTCCTTTTCCTTCCCCTTGCTCTGCTTCGTAGGTGCCATGGCGACGAAGTTGGATTGAGGTGGAAGATGAAGGGAAGGAATCAAACGGGAATGGGGAAACAGGGACGAACCCTAGAACCTTCGTGTTCTTCCTCAAAAATCGGAAGAAGAATAACAAAACTGAAACAAATTTTATTCATTCAAAAGATATCCTTCTTACAACGCGTATGCTCTGTTTTATATCCAAACAGAGCCGACTCTATTTCTTCCCGCCATCTGATTACATTCAAACGCATTCACTCAATTTACTCACACACTTACCCGTGTTCTAAATAATAGTACATTATATTATAGTTTAAAGTGTACATTTTAGGCATACTCTTATGATCAATGACATTTAAAAGTTTCATAAATAACATTTGATAATACGATTAATAACATTCAATATTGTAGTCTAAACTTCATTTTTCATGTCCTTTTAAATTATTTTTGTAGATGCCAGTAAAAACACAAATGATAGAGTTACACTGTATTTGACATTGATTATATTTAGTAAACTATGTACATATTATCAATGATATTGTCAATAATATGAATAATATATTTTCAAACATTTTAGTAATTGGTTAATAAATATATGTTATGTCTTAAGATAAAGTATACACCGAACCCCTTTTTATTGATATTGTTTTGTATATGAAAAACAAATAGTATTACCCGATCTATCAAAGTCATTAATGACATTGTATAAACCTTGTCAATGTCATATATGACATCTTCAATAGAATCGATGATAAATTTCTTTAAAATATATTTATTACCAATTATATTTAATAAACTTTCCTATTGTCATCAATGTCACTTTAAATTATGAAGATGGTATATTTTTTGAATTGTCTTAATCATTTTAATTAGTAATATAAGTAAATTATGTTATAATTTTCAGTATATATCATGAGCATATTTCTGTGATTGATAGAATTTGAAGTATGAAAACGACATTTGATAATATGATATTCAAAATTATACACTAAATTTCATTTTTTAAGTCATTTTTAAAATAGTTTATATATGTCAGTAAAGAAATCAATGTATTTGACATTAATGACATTTCATAACTTATGTATATGACAAATAAAATGTTGAAACAGTTGAGTTTAATCCAAATGGCCCAAACCAAGTCACTCAAGTGAGAATTGATCAGGTCAGACCAAGATCAAGTCCAATTCTGGTGTTTGAGTGATTGGGCTCGGTCATGCCTGAGCACCGGTGAGGTGGCAGGAGGACAATCCGGCAACGATGAAATGGCAATTGAGTACACAATGGCAAGCACGTTGGCGGCGACAACAACATCAATGACAAACGATTCTGGCAGTAACAATGGTTACCAGTGACAATCGGAAAACAAAAGAGAGGTCGCCAGTGACGATTCCGACAGTAACAGTGATCGGTGTCGGTAGCGATCGATCCATCTTGACATGATGGTTACATCGGTGGTTGGAATGACGGCAAACGGTGTCCTGACAGCAAAGAATAGTGGCGATGCACGATCGGCAGCCGTGAGCTAAGAGCTGACTTTGGGCCCTAATTAGTGACAAATGGCGCTATGGCAGTTGGTAGGGTTGGTCAGAGTTAATTTGGTTGGTCAAGGATGGTAGCCTGTAGGGGTGTAAACAAGTCAAGCCTGCTCGCAAGCATTTTACGTTCGGCTTGATTCGGCTTGAACTCGTTCTCGTTAATTTTGTGCTCGAAAAAATACTCGGCTCGAAATGGATAGCTCGTTGAACAACGAACAGAGCTTAAGCTAAGGAGTGTTCGGCTCGACTTGACTCGAACCTCGAGCTCGATGCGTTCAAACTCAAAAAAATACTCGGCTTGTCAATACTATTGAGGTCACATTGAACTCATATAGTGTTGGAAAGAAAATTTTGATCCTATATAAGTTGAACACGAGCCAAGCACAAACATTCGTTCGGCTCGAGCTTGCCTAGAAAATATAGCGAGCCAAACATAAACCAAGCCCAAACACCATGAATTTTGGACGAGTTTGGCTCGACCCATAATACATCAAAACTCTTCAAGCTTTCAAACAAGCTCAAATATACTTGTCAAAAATCACGTCGAATTTAAATACAACCCTACTCGGCTCGGCGTATTTACACCCCTAGTAGCCTGCACGACAATGAGTCGACCGGTGGACATGGGATCGTCGATGATGGTTTTCCAGTGCCATGTGGTCGGCCTGAAAATCTGCCGACAACACAGCTGGTGGGAGGCAAAAGTCTAAGTCATGACTCAATCTGACCGTCCAATTTTTTTTTTACTCAAACCAATATCAGGCATGACTCAAGCCCCTCCCTTTGGAAATTGAATTTGAGGGTGAAGTGGGTATTCTGTAAAAAAATATATTTTCTCTCTTCCCACATAATATATAAAACTTCTCTGTCTAATTTATAATAAATAATATTCACTCCCTCGCACATGTAAATGTCTCTAAACTTAATTATAGCTTAGGCAAAATTTTAAAAAAATCCAAGAGTTTCAGGCCGTCCGAATTACTAAAATACTGCAAATTGATTATGAATCTTACTAAAATACACCCCACAATGGCCTTGGGCGTTAATGGAAACCTCCACTATCACCTCACAACATGTTAATAAATATTATGGCTTCAATATCTCTTCCCAGCGCACCCATCATCTGGAGGAAATCTTATTTTAGTGCAAATGGTTTACTTTTTGTACACGAGCATTTCATAGCAAAAGAACGAGCATATTGATAAAGAAAAGAATTGCGTACCCAGCCCAACAAAAAGTTGATTTGTCTGCAACTACTTATGTAAATCAACCTACATATAATATAATGACGTGGTTGAGGGGGTCTATTTTGCTAATTAAACTTTAATTATTAAACTCAATTAAGCATAAGTAATTTAACAAATTAAGCTTTGGTCAGCATTAACGTCATCTAATTGTCAATAGACGACGTCAGTACTACATATTGCACATGATGATGTACTACCTACAACTCATAGTTTATTACTTGGCAAGTTCAGTTGTTGCCTCGTTTTTATCATTGGTTTTTAAAGAAGAAATCACTAATAGCCGGCAGACTTGGTTGAGCCTAATAAAAAAATTAACCTTGATAGTTACTTGGTAAAATGGTTGCATAAATTGGAATCGGAATCGGAATCGGTCTAAATCGGCCGGGAATCGGTTCAGTTGAATCTGTCTGAATTAGGTCCAAATCGGTTATATATAATAT
Source organism: Piper betle (assembly GCA_033002965.1). Taxonomy (NCBI): domain Eukaryota; kingdom Viridiplantae; phylum Streptophyta; class Magnoliopsida; order Piperales; family Piperaceae; genus Piper; species Piper betle. Next base: position 233,588 of record JAURVB010014618.1, on the reverse strand, counting down.
TTAACAACTCATAAAATAAATATATAAAAATTAGATATTGATGTCATTTTAATACTATTGTGTATATTATATTTATAATATATTTTAAGATTTTTTTGAATTATTTAGAGTTAGTTATTATTTTTGACTCGAGTCAGACACGAGTCAAGTTTTAATTACGAGAATGCCATTGACCAGGTGCGGTCGGCAGCCTAGTCGGCGGCGAGTCTCGCAGCCACTGCACTGTCGGCCGGCCACACGTCGGAGGGGCGGTTGTGAGGGCGGCGACGATGTCAACAGCCCGGTCGGAGGAACTGTCGGCGGCCCGAAGTCGGCAACGATTCGTGCGTCATACAACCGATTCGGTCCAGCCACACGTCGGCGAGGTCGGAGGCGAGGTCGGTGAGTGAACCCGGAGTCGGGGACTCACGGCAGAGGCGGAAATGCGGCGGCGGAGGGCGGACGAGTGGCGGCGGAGTGGGGGGAGCGGGTTAATTTTAGGTTTTGAAATCAAAATTACCATTTTACCCATGCTTAAATAATTTAATAAATATCATACCTAGGCTATTTTAGTAATTTACCAAAAAACTTATTCTTCCCGATTCACCCCGATTCCGAATCGGAGTCAACTCGGTCGGAATCGGGGTGAATCGAGCGAGTTCGGCTCCGATTCGGGGCCGACCGATTCGGCCCCGAAATCGGATCGGCACGCTGCCGATCTAATTCGAATCGGCCGATTCCGGCAACTCTGCTTGGTAACCGACATTTCAAGATTAATTTTTTTATTTTTTATTGGGAAAGAGAATTTAGTCAATATTTCTACATTGGTCTGAAGCTTGGATAAGAAAGGGATGATGTTAAGAAAGCATTTGCAATTACAAATTTTATCATTTATAATTATATTAATCTTAATTTAGGTTTGTATCGCCTAGGGTATAAGGTGAAAGAGAAGAGTTTTTTCTAGGAAAGAGGTGGGGGAGTACTCTCATGGGAATAATTTTAACTTTGATTAATTGATAACTTGATTATATAATGCATTTACATAAAATAAGATAGTCCATTAAATTTTTATATCTTTATGTGTAAGGGAGGACTGGCATATAAATGAGAAATTATATTTCTATATCAAATGATCACTTCCCCAACATGAACAGTTGGTTCTTTCTTATTTTCCATGTAAGTGAATGATACGATATTATTTCATCCAATAATTGCCTATTTTTGTCATTTGATTATCATGTCATTAGCATGATCATCGATATAACACCGTAAGTTTTCCTAACAGCTAGTTCCATGACTTTTAAACACAAACTCTGCAAGTAGCTTTTGATTAAGGCTCTTCATGATTATATATATATATATATATATATATATATATATATATACTTATCAAGCCAAAAAATTGATCACATCAAGTAAAATATCCTTAATTTTGTTTACAATTTTGGCGATATCAGCATTTGTAAATTTCAATTCTTGAAAGATATAAATGTATTCATCTCATATTACATATTTTATATAATATATGAAATTTATTTGACCAATACATAATAGATATTCGCTTCCTCCCAAAATAAATATCTTTAAACTTAATTTTATCTTAGATAAAATTTTTAAAAAATCCAAGAGTTTCAGGTTGTCCGAACTACTCCCTATTATAATACTGCAAATTGATTCATGAATCTTACTAAAATAGCCCCCACAATGACCTTGGGCGTTAATGGAAACCTCCACTATCACATCACAACATGTTAATAAATATTATGGCTTCAATATATCTTCCTAGCGCACCCATCATCTCGAGGAATGATGGCAAATGGGTCCCAATGAAGGAGAACAGTGGCGTTGCACGATCGGTAGCCGTGAGCCAAGCGCTGACTTTGATCTTTAATTAGAGATGAACGGCGCTATGGCAGTTGATGGGGTTGGTCAGGATGGTAGCCAGCACGACCATGAGTCATCCGGTGGTCATGGGATGGCCGAAGACGGTTTTCCGGAGCCATATGGTCAGCTGTAAAATCCACTCACAACACACTTGGTGGGACGGAAAAGTCTTAAAGTCATAATATATAAAATTTCTCCATTTAATTTAAATAAATAATATTCGCTTCCTTACACAAGTAAATATCTCTAAACTTAATTATATCTTAGACAAAATTTTAAAAATCCAAGAATTTCAGGCCGTCTGAAATACAGCCTCTTATAATACTGCAAATTGATTCATGAATCTTACTAAAATCCCCACAATGGCCTTGGGCGTTAATGGAAACCTTCACTATCACATCACATGTTAATAAATATTATGGCTTCAATATATCTTCCCAGCAGACCCATCATCTCGGGGAACTCGTATTTTAGTGCAAATGGTTTACTTTTTGTACACGAGCATTTCATAGCAAAAGAATGAGCATATTGATAAAGAAAAGAATTGCGTACCTAGCCCAACAAAAAGTTGATTAGTCTGCAACTACTTATGTGAATTAACCTACTTATAATATAAGGATGTGGTTGACATTAACGTCATTTAATTGTCAATAGACGACGTCAGTACTACATATTGCACATGATGATGTACTACGTACAACTCGTAGTTTATTACTTGTTGCCTCATTTTTATAATTGTTTTTTAAAGAAGAAATCCCTAAAGGAAGGTGGGATGTAACTTCATCAAAAATTAGAAATTCGTTGTACACTCAAAACCTATGTACAAAATAAAATATAATATTTTTGTGAAAATATATTTATATATTTTTAATTTTGTTAACTAATTTTTAGAATTAATTTAGGCTCATTATTTTCCGCTTGGGCCAATATGAATATTTAAATATTCTTTTGCCAATTGAGTTGTAAATTGAATTGATTGTGAGATTTTTTTGTTTTGAGCAATGGGTGGAAGGGTGTGCAAAATAATTTTAGAAAACATTAATGGTTTAAATTAAAATGAAAATAGGCAAGACAACTTTTTTCTAAGCAAAATAAACAAGGCTTAAAAGCGCATGCACGTGAAATTGTAAACTCTACAACTAGCTACCCCCAACGCGGATATTGTGATCAATGATTAACTAGTCAAGGTCAATGTCCTCCTTCACATCATATGCAGCCTGTCAGCCAAGCAGCTGATTCCGTTCACTTCCTGGTAGCAACAAAACCAACAAGTCTACCATCATGATACGAGGAACTGGTATCCAGAAACAAAGAACAAACCATGATTTGAGCATTCCCACCTTGAAAATTATAATTATCGTAATTAATTAGCGCGTTGTTGAGAAGTGTTCAGCTAGTGATGGAATATTCACACCTAGCCAACTTACGCTGTGTTATAAATAATGGTCTGTTATTCTTAGATTTGTCCTCTTCTCAAGCGTGGACCCGAGATTCGGGATCAAGTGGATCATGTTGAAGTATACTACAATAATCCATTCATCTCAAGAACCTCTACTAAAATTAAATAAGTAAACAAAAAAATCATTAATGCATTTAAGTAATCCAGATTGACCACGAAAATCGAATTCCAAAACAAATCAAGTCAACCTCGAATCGAGAATCAAAGAAATAAATAATAACTTTGAGGAAACTGCATGCTTCCTATATACACATAAGCTTTACTTCTCAAGAACGTAAACTCTAATTAATCGTCATTGACCACGAGCAACGAATTCCAAAATGGCCATTAACGCATTAAAGTAATACTCATTGACCACGAGCATCAAATTCCAATAACAAATCAAGTCAACCACGGATGGTGAATCAAAAAAATAAATAAGACGTTATATGATAATTATATGTAAATTAACGCTTTGATGTAATAAATTAACGTGGTTGATTAATTAAGTAAATAATATGTAAATCATAAGCCTTTATATAAAAAAGTTATACATGCCCTGTGCATTGCGTGGGTTCCCATCTAGTATATATAAAAAATAATCTAGCTATAAACAATTTTATCCACAATTAATCATCATCACAAATCATAAACAAGAAAAAGTTGTCCAGCCCAAAGCTTGACAGAAATTGAATATGCATTCTAGGCTACTAGCAAACTTAACCATTTGCATGGAGTGAAAAAAATGCCCTTTTCCAAACCTAATCTCCGAATTATTGATATATACATATATATATATATATATATATGTGTGTGTATGTATGTATAGTCATCTTTTCTATGCAATTTAAGAAGAGTTAACATTTTTTCACCGGTAAATAAGAGTTGACTTTGGCAAACTTTAAAAAGTACATAAAATATATATAACATTTTTGTTGAAAATTCTTCTAGCGTCATGGCAAAGGTGCCGTAGCAGCTTTGACTTCATCGATCATGATTCATGAATGTAACATGTCTACATACTAACGAATTGGTTTTTACATTTAACATTCGCATTAATTTATTTGCAAAGACTTTGTACATTACTTCCATAGTTAATTGATTCAAGTTAGTCAACTTGATCACATGTATCTCTCTCTCTCTATGTGTGTGTATATATATATATATATATATACATATTTGTAGAAAAATTTGGTCGTGTCATGGTGTTGGCGTAGTAGCTTTAACTTCATGATCATGACTCTAATCGTAAAGTCTAGGTGCTCTTTAAGAATAAAAAAATATTAAGACAAGCACTTAGTTTAGACTTTATATGAACAAATAATTATCAATAAATAATTTTAAAGTAAAAATATGGAAGCAATTCCCAAATGGAACGAGGCGAACACGCCAAGTCGAATTCCACATGTGATAAGTAATTCCTTGGAATTGAAATAAAAACTTAATTCAAGTAAAACGAATATTTCTAACCGTACTTGAATTAGTATTATTAATCCAATTCCTAATTCCAAAACCTGAGGCCAGTATATCAAACATGTAACACCCTAATTCAACTTGAAGGGACTGACTAAATCGTGATATTATAATTTAAAAGCTACTCGTTGGGCTATCGTGTACAGACTTTACAGAAGCGGATTTCAACCTTCCGTGGAGGCTTAAGACAGACACTAAGGTTGATTTTCACAGAATGCGTACAGAGTTCGTACTACAGAAGGAATCTTAGACTTAAAAGAATCCTATATGAACACCCCTAGCCGTAACCAAGGCAGAACCTACCCTACAACTATGAGCGGTGATTTTAAAAATAAGATGATCACTCCCAATAATGGAAGAAGCACACCTTCGCTACAATTTTGAGGTTGCATGCGAGTTGTGTACATTATATTCTTACTATTTAGTTCAAGTGATTGGCTTAGGTCTTCTTATTATTTACATTGAGATGATACGAGTATTTAAACAAGGGTCATGGCTACCTATTCCACATACCCTAAGCGAGCAAAAATTAAAGAATCAGAGAAATTACACAACATCATCAAGTATTAGGGCATCAAACCCTAATACCCAGACTTCACGTGGGTCTTCAACTGGTGTGACATCGTAAGCTCCTCCACCCACATAACTCTAACACACAGACAGCTGCTGCCAAATATGTTTCGTGTACCTGACTTAGCTCTTCATCATCTTCCAAGACTCTGGGGCTTATTTACTTTATAGACGATGGTTAGCCATGCCCAAAGTATTGTAACTCTACAGTAAAAAATAATAATATAAGGATAAAACATGCTAGCATAACCATCATCGCATACATCCGATGCATACAAAGTTCACATAGTTAGGGCGCATGCCCGTCATATAGTCATTAACAAAATATGTAGTCCAAAACACACAACATAACACAGGGCCCCCGTTACCACCACCACTAAGCCGTTTTGATCCATCCACCTAGACCAGCCAATGCCAGGGAACCTCACCTACATATAATAGAAAACCACATTAGTAATCAAATAAATTTGATTATCGATCTGAATAACTACTGGTAAAATAGCAAGCTGGCAAATGGGTATTCTATTACCCACAGGAAACTTATGAAATTTCAAAATTGCCTCACACTAGGCGGTAAGCAAACACACTTAAACGAGTGCTGATATAAAACCTAGCTTCAGGTTAGGGTTTTACACTGCTTGTAGTTTGCCCGGTTCGGGCCAGTCTCAAGTCGGTTCGAGCAAGCTCGAGTCAGACCAATTTTCAGATCATGAGTATGGGCCCCAGATGACCATATGAGCATGTCATGGTGGCTGAGTATACCCGACATGCAGATGATAGCTTCAATTAGGCTACATCAGTGCATGAGTTATCAGTGTATACGCTAGGTATACATATGATTTTTTATGAGTTAGCCACGGTTTTAGGCCCTGATCTAGGCCGTTGCAGCATCAATATCCATTTGGGATTTTCAGGGTATCTCATTGCATGCATCATAGGCCCTGATCGCCATCGCCACCGTCACCACCACAGCCACCACCACCCTTTCGGGCCATTTTTCAGAACCGGCGAGTGTCCTCCAGTGAAGCCGACCACCCCAACAGCTTCATCTCACCGAGATCTTCCGTTTGAGATTGACATCAACCTCCGCTGTGGCCACAATCACCGCTGGCGACTCGCACTTGCCCGATGGCATTTTTGATAGATTTCGACCGTTTTCTGGCCAGCCACTGGCTGGACACCGCCGACCATTCAGCCTAGATAGTTTACTCACTTGACGGCTGATCATTTGAGACCACCCATGACCACTGTCGTGGCTATGATTGTTGCTGGCAATGATGCCCCACCCGGCGGCGGTACTGCTCCTTTCAGGCCATTTTCCTGCCAACCACCAGCCGGACTCTGCTAGACGCCACCACCATCATGTTCCTCGTTGCATGGACCATCGATGCCAACCGGCAGCAACCCTAGCCGAGCCACCATCAGCACCGGCTGCCAAGTTTGGCCCGTTTGACCGTGTTTGCTTCCGTCTGTCAACTTTCGCATCTGCCTAGTCGTGTCCGAGTTTGCTAGTTCGAGCCCATGTCCATGTCCATCAGTCCAGACCAGCCCAGTAGTTTATTTAACCCAAACCAAGTGGGTTGGGCCCAACTCGGTTTGGTTCAGCCAGTTGACCCGGTTCAGTCATTTTCTGACCATTTTTGTTTGTTCTTGCACCGTTTTCGGTAATTCGAAAACCCATATATTAGTTTAGATGCATATTCATATGATTTAACATGTTTGGATGTTATGATTATTTTTCTTTATTTATTTATTTATTTATTTATTTATTTATTATTATTCATTTCTTATTATTCGTGCATTTATTGATTATAATGCATGTTTATATGATTACTTATTATTATTAATGATATATTTACTTATTAATATTAGTCTTATTTATGTTTACTAAATTATATTTATTTAATTATTTATTTGTATTTAATTATGTATTCTTGTATTGTATAACTATGATATTATTATTATTATTCATGATTAATGAGTATTAACTATTTGTTTATTTATTTATTTAATGAATTATTAGTGCTTAGCTGTGTATTTATATAGTATAATTATATTATTATTTTATTATTAGAATATTATTTATGTTCTTGTATTTATTATTTATCTAATTATTTATGATTGTATTTCCTTGTTTAATTATTTTTTATTTATTATTTATTATTATTATGTGTTGATTTGTGTGCCATGTGTTTAGTTATAGGTTTACTATCACTGTTTTCTTTATTAGGAAGTATTGATGATATGAGCACACACCACAAGCATGCATCATATAGAGACATCGGTATTTTACTTAGCAATGGGTTTCGATGTGGGTTATGGAGTCCGAGTTCTCCGTAGATAGGTCAATGCACTTGGAGCTTGGACCACAAGTCCGTAGGACTCTCCCTTTGATCTCTATTTGACTCCTTGTGTATCAAGTTTAATCGTGTTTTAGACGTAGGACAGCATCAGTAATATTTTATCAGATCCCTCCGATGTCGGGCCATTTAGCCGTGTTTTCTACACATGTTTAATAAAAGTACAAGGATAAGATCCCTTGTTGGTTTTTGAACTTAAGCTCTAGAAATATATGATACAAGCCTCTTCCCTAAACCTATTATATAAGTACGCATATTTTTAAGGATTTCACGAATAAGAGAGTGAGCGGTATGGAGATATGTATGGACCGCACTAGTAATCTTTCAAACCCTGAGGTAGTGCAGAGTATGAGGGTACTGTGTAACACAGCACATTTCTTGAATTTGTAGCACTAACTTAACTGTTCCTTTTGCCACTCGAGTATTGTGGTGGGTGTAATATGGAGGATGTGAGGGCGTAAGCATTGTATGTATGAATATGAATATTAATATGGAGGATGTGAGGGTACTTGTTTAAGTGTGAGGCAATTCTGAAGTTTTCTAAGTTTTCATGGGTAATGGAATACCCATTTGCCTGTTTGTACTAGTTATTTTTCGGACCAGTAACACTCGTTATTGATATTTTTATATTATATTTGTAGGTCTTGCAATCTTGAGTAGACTTTGGTGGGAAGACAGATAAATGATACACACACTTAAGTTCAACGCAGTTATTTACTTTCTTACTTTTATTTATATTTGATGTGTTTTGATGCATATTTAACAATGTCTTTCATTCTCATGACACCAAAAAGGTTGCTTTGATCTATTTTATCGATCGAGTCTTACCGACCAACATCTTTAAACATGACTCGACTCGATCATAACATTTCTGATTTGGTTGAACAGAAATCAGGGTGTTACAGCTGGCACGCATGAACGGTAATATTCATATTCATACATACAATGCTTATACCCTCACATCCTCCATATTACACCCGTCTCAGTACTCGAATGGCAAAAAGAACGGCTAAGTTTGTGCCACAAATTTCAAAAATATGTTGCATTATGTAGTACCCTCATACTCGGCACTACTATAGGATTTGAAGGAGTACTAGTGTGGTCCATATATCCTATACACACTCTTATTCGTAAAATCCGTAAACACTCATATTTATACATATAGGCTTGGGAGAGGATTTATGCTTTGTTTCTGGATCTTATCTTTCGAAAACCATCCAAGGGTCTAAACCTTGAAATTTTATTAAACACGTGTAGAAAACACGGCTAAATGGCCCAACATTGAAAGGATCCGATAAAATGCCGCCGATGCCGCTCTACATCTAAAACGCGGTCAAACTCGACATGAGAGGAGTCAAGTAGAGATGAAGTAAGGGAAGAGTCATACGGACCTAGATGAGTAGAGCTCTGTATTCTAGTCGATGAGTTCACCCACGATACCTAGCATAGAGATGGAACCGAATAAGAATCAAGTCACATTGGCAAGCAAAACAAGGGTTAGCCTCCACATAAGATCAACACTTAAACATCACTTAATGATCATAATTAGGTTTAGGTGAAGTTTTAAACCTTATTAGGTAACTTAATTAAGGTTTTGGTTTCATGTTTACTTAGTGGATTTTAATCAATTCTAAGGTTTTATATATATTAGAGTCATAATTTTAATTTATACATAATATCATAGGACAATTAATTATAATTGATATAAATTATAAAATTAAAATATAATACATTAAGTATAATTAATATATAAAATAAAATACATACAACCGCACGGAACGTGCGGTATCCCCCTAATTTTAATAATAGAGAGAAGGCGAGCGTGTTTTAGTCATCTAAAGAAGAGTTTACATTGTTTGTCTACTAAATAAGAGTTGACTTTGTCAAACTTTAAAAAGTACATAAAATATATATGATATTTTTTGTTGAAAATTCTGCTGGCGTCATAGCACAGGCGGCGTAGCAGCTTTGGCTTCATCGATCATGATTCATGAATGTAACGTATCTATATACTCCGTAATTTGTTTTGTTACATTTGACATTCGTACGTTTTAATTTATTTGCAAAGACTTTGTTGGTTACTTCCATATAGTTAATTGATTCAAATTAGTCGACCTCATATATATATATATATATTATATATATATTTATATATATATATATTTCTAGAAAGTTCTGCTGGTGTCGTGTAGTCGGATCATGGATGTAACATGTTGTATGATTAACGAATTTGTAATTACCATTGACATTCCTAACGTTCTTTTATTTGCTCAGACTTGGTTGATTAATTACTTTCGTAGTCAATTCAAATTAGTCGAGCTTGTATATATATATATATGAAAAAATTAAGGTGAGCTACACCTTTTATTTAGATTTCCTATTTCAAATTGTAATGACGAAGGGTAAATTTGTAATTTAATTTACTTATATTAATAAAAAATAAAAATAATATCATAAAATAGTTAAAAGATACATGAGAAATCTTAATTAAACTATTTTTTTGTAAATAAGAAACAAAGATGTAATATTAAAAAATATTTTCATGACACATGACAACACCGGATAAAAAAGAGTAAATTTGTATTTAATTTACTTTTAGAATATGAAATAACAAGGGATGTCATAGAATAGTTAAAAGATATGTGACAAACCTTAATTAAACTAAAAATTTTGCAAATAAGAAACAAAGGTGTAATAAAAATAATCTTGAAAAAGATTTAAATGACACGTGACAACTTCATATTAAAAAAATTAAATAAATTTCTATTTAATTTAATTTAGAATATGAAATAATGAATGATATCATAGAATAGTTAAAAGATACATGACAAATCTTAATTACACTAAAAATTTTATAAATAAAAAATAAAGGGGCTATATTGTAAAATATTTAATGGGCACGTGGCAACACCTATTAAAAGAAGAGTAAATTTGTATTTATTTTATTTTTAGGAATAATAAATAACGAATAATATCATAAAATAGTTAAAAGATAATGACAAATCCTAATTAAAATAAACTAAAACTTTTACAGATAATAAAAATAGGAAATAAATGGGTAGTATTGTAAAATATTTCAAGGACAAGTAACAATACTATATTAAAATATCTATATTAATATATAAAATTGAGTACTTTTAATACAGTATTATCACGTTTCTTTTAAATATTTTACAACATAACCCTTTATTTATTATTTGATTGTATTGTCTGGTGTCTCTAAATATTTTACAATATTACCCTTCATTTTTTATTTGTACGAATATTACTTTTTTTTAATTACGAACGTTTCGAATGCTTTAACTATTTTATAACATTATTTTTTAATATTTTATTATCTATTATCTACTTTATAGTAATATATAAAATTGAGGACTTTTAATACGATGTTGCTACAATATTTGCTTTTATTTTATATATGTACAAATATTATTTTCGTATTATAATTAGGATCGCTACAAATTCTTTAACTATTTTATAATATTATCTATATTTTCTATTAATGTAGAAATCTTATGACAATTTTATGTTTATCCTATTACAAATAAAAACTAGTAAATTTAAAAAAATTTAAAAGTATACTCCATTGTAATTATTTAATGCCGCGTACAGCGCGGGCAAGTGACTAAGTATAGATTGGTGAATGGCAATTTGCAACATACACAAATAAATCATGCCTAATTCTCGCAATGTACGACGGAACGAATAGACAGCATGACTAGTATTATTAAAATAAACTGTTAATTGACCTGTTCGCATCTTCTTTCGAGAACATGAGTCATAAACCATGTTGAGCATTATAGGTCGATCGGTAGCGCAGGTTTATATTAATATCGACGTAGTAGCAGACTAGCACTAGTGATCAAAGATGAGGCCGTCGACGTCGGTGCAAGTCGCAGCAGCGTTGGTGACACTTGCGGCGGCCGCTTTCCCGGCCATCGACTCGTGCACTCGCAGCTGCGGCGACATCAACTTGCCCTACCCATTTGGCCTCGCCGACGATCCTGCCGACTGCTACTTCTCCCAGGAGTTCAAGCTGGTATGCAACGCCTCCTTCCATCCACCAGCCTTATACTTCCCTCCCAATAATGGCCCCGTCCAAACAACATGGCCACAGTATGTGCCACGCGATCTACACATCGGACATATCAGCGTCGGAACGGGGAGCTCTCCATCAACATGTGGCTTAGCTACGACTGTTACGATGGAGGATCCCCCTATACTGATTTTTGGAACGGCATCACAATCACGGAGACTTCCCCTTTCACGTTTTCAAGCAAGAGGAACATTTTCACTGCTGTCGGGTGCGACACTCTGGGCATCCTCCAAGGCACAAGGGGCAAGAACTTTAATGCCGGTTGTCTCTCGTTTTGTGATGTCGGTTTTCAGAATCTCGAAGATGGCAAGTGCGATGGCATCGGGTGCTGTCAACTAGCCGTTCCCGAAGGTATGAAAGGATTCGACATTTCGTTGCAATCGGTAGCTAACTACACAAACGCCAGGGACCCTTACTCGTGCGGCTATGCTTTTGTGGTAGACAAAGACAACTACTCTTTCCGGCAGGAGGACATCTATGACGGGAATTCTCTGTGGTACAAGAGTAACGAGACACGACCACTGGTTTTGGACTGGGCAATCCCAAATTTATCGTGTAATTCGGCCAACACGATCTGCGGGCTTAACACATACTGTAACAACTCTTATAACAATTCTGGCATCCGCTGCTTTTGTAACGATGGCTACGAGGGCAACCCGTATCTCCCCAGCAATTGTACCGGTAAAGATGCTCGACATTATGAATTTCATGGTCGAACTTCCATATACGTCGTACTTTGATCATATTTTGCATGCTTCTAAGAAGTGGCTTCTTTTAATTTTTTCGATTTGTGTGTGTGTGTGTGGATCGACTAATTTCATGGGCGAACCATACATATTTATACATTGATCATATTTTGCATGATCTCGATCGTGTAGATATCGACGAGTGCCAAAAGAATCAAACCATTTGCTCTGGCAATAAACCAATATGCAAGAACCAGCCAGGAAGCTATACATGTGAAGAAGCATCCAGGATGATGGAGTTGGGTCTCGGTACGTAACCTAGTCGATCGGCACATATACATACAACACTTGAGTAAACATTAGTAGAGTGTATTTATAACCACTTGTTCTGCTTACTCAACATGTTTATTTATCTAATTAACACATGAAATAATTGCATCAGCTGTGTGATATTATGGCTACCAACTTGATCATCGGTCACGAAACTGGCTTTGACATGTATGTATTAACGGCTAATAATTTATTGCACTTGATTAACTTTGCAGCTACTGGTTTTGCTGTGGCCGTCCTGTTTCTAGCATTTGGACAACTGTACAAGAGATACCTCAGAGGGAAGCTAATGTCCTTGCCTAGAGGGAGAAATTATGCCAGCAATGGTGGTTTCCACATGCGACGCCTCACTCGTTCAGATCCTAAACTCAAAAGTTTTAGGTTCTTCACTAAGAAAGAACTACAGGGTGCAACATGGAACTTCTCTGCTAAGAGACTTCTACAAACGGTTATCGACTCCGACTCAAATTTTAGAGGGAGTGTATACATAGGGAAGCTTCCCGATTGTAATTTTAACGGCGACGTTTATGTAGCAGTTAAAGAGGTAAACGCACCGGATATGCGCTTACAAGGCAACAACCACTTCATCCAAGAGATTGTGGACTTGTACAAGAAGGGGAGATGAACATGCTACAGTTATTGGGTGGTTGTTTTGAGACAAGCAAGCTGCTGCTCGTCTACCAACTGAATCCGAGAAAGGGCCGGAGTATGATCGACGACGACAAGGATCAACCGGCTGATCAAGCACCGGACCCAGTTTTGTTTGCTGCCGAAACCGCTGGTATCTTTGCAAATATATCGCCCCTTTTGGAGGTGTCACTAACAACATTAGTGCAAGGGACATTGGGTTACTGTAAACATTTCAAAGATGTGAGCCAAGAGAGCAACGTCTTCTGCTTTGGGCTGGTGCTTGTGGAGCTTTTGACTGGGAAGTTGCCCAGCTTGAAGGGTTATAATAAATTCAGTGAACTTGGATCGGATCAACTATTCAAACATTGCGAAACGTTACTCGATGATTTCATGAATCAAGAGGGCGAGGTGATTAGCGACGAAGGAGTAATCAATCTAGTAAGGCTGGCAAGGAATTGCTTGAAGGAAGGTGGAATCAACGAGAGGTGCTATAAGTCGATGAAAGACGTTGACTTGGAGCTAAAAAGTTTGAGCAGTGGCCGGCTAGCAAGGCAATGTCCACAAGCTATATCTCAAACATCTAATAATCGGGGTAACAAGTCGAGAAGAATGGCAGCGGATCCGAGTTATGACATGGTGTAGTCTCTACTATATATATACATATATATATATATCAACTACACCTATTCTTTAGAGTAATTTAGTGCGTCACTTACCATGTTGTGTGTGTTTTATTTATTAAGTCACATGTGTGTGTGTTTTATTGGTGCACATAGCACTACCATGTCTTGTTGTCACTTGCCATAAATTATCACAGCAGTATTAGCAAGATTTTATATTGTGCATAACTTATATTATAGATAAATTTTAATTTTATAAATAAACTCTCATTCAAAAATAAGACAGACAATAATAAATTCTAATTGATTTTGATTTTAAAAATAATTCCTATTTGAATGAGAAGTATCCTATAATATTTAATTTTTTTATTTTTTATTTTTTTATATTTTGATTTTTCAAATCTCCTACTTTTAAAAATAATTATACTTGAATAAAAATATATATTATAATATTTTGATTTATTATTTATTATTTTATAATATTTTGATTGGTTAAATCTCCAACTTTTAATCATTGATCATTGTTGAATTCCCTTCTATGAATAAAATTAGTTAAATATATCATAGTTTAAAATTTTACTTGATTCTAAAAACTTCCCAACACTAGTAGAAATATAGTCTTTAGCAACTGCATTTCTAGTCATTATAAAATAGTGAATTACTATTCTCACTAATGGCACTCAACCAACCATATGTTTTGACCAGCATTATATGCTGAACAGCTCCTTGAAGTGGGTTAGATGTTAATGATAATAACATCAAAGTGTGAAAGAGAGGGGGGATCAAAGTATGAAAGAGAGGGGAGAGGGGTAAGAATTGAACTGCTCATGGAAAAGAGAGAGGGAAGAGAGGTGGGTTGGGGGAGGAGATAGTGAGAGGCTGACTCACCGACAGCGAGGACGGCGGTGACCACGGTGGAGCGGAGAAAAAGCCCTCACACTCATCTCACATGGGTGTCTCAAAAAGAAAACCTTCTCTTGACTAACCCATATCCATATATTAAATCTTTTTTAACTCAAACCATCCCACTATATTTCCTTAGTGAATCAAATCCCTCTCCATGGTAAAATACCTTTTAAAGGTATTTCAGTCTTAAATATTTTTTCTCCCTACCACACATAATATATGAAACTTTACCCTCTAATTTATAATAACCGATATTCACTCCTCACAAGTAAATGTCTCTTTAAGTTCAATGAAGCTGACCGTTAGTAGTGAGCTAGTAATGTACTTCAATATATACTCGAATTATATATTATATATAATATAATAAAGAAAAATTAGTATATGCAACGTTATTGGGTCGACTTCATTTAATGCGAGCCTTTAGATTGTAAAAATGGTTGGATGATGGCGGGGAACAATTTTATTTAAGTTCAAAAAAGTAATGTGATTTAGATGAAAGATTGGCTACCCAGAGTGGGTTGACATTGCATGTGCTCTTAATGCTTACAATTATAATGATGATTAAGCTGTCAAATTGATTATAGGAAAATAAATTGTAGATTCATGTATGTATATAACATTCATATAGGCAACGCCAAGGTACAGGAATAGATCATATACCCCCAAACCAAGCAGCCGGTGATCAAGAGCTAGTTCGTCCCCAGCGATCGGGTCATCGATAGACAATAGTTCATGATGATTGGGGAGCTCCGAATCCGATCACTCATTTTCTTCCTCTTCCATGTAATTCGTTCTTCCTCCCAACTAGCTTCTGATCCCATATTGGCCATCCCCGGCTGGCGGGACAGCTGCCTGGGCATACATACCACCCCCAACGCCCACCCCCTTCCTCTCTTTTTATTTTCTCTTTTATATATAACTATTTTAAAAGAGTTTTTATCAAAAAAATTAATATTACCAAGAGGTGAAAAAATCAAAACTAATTACAAAAGAAATATTATAATGACAAAACTGCCATTAAGTTTATTTTATAATAAAATATTTTTTAAAAAAGATTTTTTACTCTAGGGCGGCCAAAGGTCCCTTGGTAGCTTTTCGGGTTGGCCGCCTCTATGGTGAGGGCACCCGTATCCAACCACCTAAAGTCAAACTGCCAAATCTGGCCACCCTTGGCCTAGGCGCGCATAGATCTGGTCACCTTGCATTGGGCAGCCAAATTTGCCTACCCAGGTCGAGGGGTAGCTGGATCAATCAAATCCATGCACCCTCCGCCTAGGGGCAACTTGGTCCGCCAACTGTGCCAAGGAGCAACTAGATCAGGTTACTATCTAATTTTTTTATAATTTTTAATAATTTTAGTTGAATTTATTTTAATTTTTTAAATGCTAATACTTTAGATAATTTGTATTTTCCCCTTATTTGGTAATTAGTCTTAATTTTCCCACTACTTAGTAACATAAAAAAATATTCTCTCTTCCATAATATAAAGTAAATAAGCATTATCCTTTTATAATTTTTTCTTTTATACGTTATTTATAACTCATTTTCCTTCTTAAGATGGCCGGCACGGGGTCTCTCCACAATAGCTACAGGCAGAGATCCTCTCGCCGAGCATCCTCGACTTCCCTGCACTGGTGCTCAACCCAGTGATGCCCTCACCCATGACCCCTTCAACCAGCTGCCATTGTCTTCTATGGTGCTGGCTATCAACCCCACTGCTGCCACGGAGCGGGCCATCGCCAATAAGGGCTTCTACTTGCACCCCTCACCCAGGGCTACGTCCAAGCCCCAGCTGCTGCCGCTCTGCCCCCTCACATCCCCCTAGGTCTCCACTACCTCCTCTTAGAACTGATCTCTCTCTCTCTCTCTCTCTCTCTCTCTCTCTCTCTCTCTCTATATATATATATATATATATATATATTTGAAGGAGCACCAACTGATAGACTTTATTTAGAATTTAGATTTCATATCAAATTATCGAGAGAAATAAAATAAATAAATGAAATAGCGAGCGTACCTGAAGCCATAAAGAAATCAGAGTCTTGATCACTTAGGTTTTGGATCTTCCAAATTCAAGACTAGTTTTCTAAACCAAAGTTCTGGACAATGGGATACCAGAACGAAACCAGATATGAATCTAGGGACCATAACCTCCATATTTATAGCCTTAGTTCCATAAATTCAATTCCACCCATAACGAAGAGAATTTATGAAAAGGTATCTACACATTAAATTCCACACTTTCCTCATTAAATTCCACACCTTAATTTATGGCTCATAACCTTTAACTTTAGTAGATCAATTTAATTTAGCCAACCTTATATAATAACATATGATACAATTCCTGATTTATGTGGGAGTTTTATGTCCAATTTCCAACACCAACAACAAAATCAACAACAATGGTTTGCTTTGAATATCATCAATCTTCCATCTCCGTCTTCTTCTTCTTTTTGCTTATTGATCGTTAATATTTTTTTGCATGTCTAATCTAGTGTTTGGATAATTATCAATTGAAGATCTTTGATCAAATGGTTTCATGTTCTACTACTATACTACTACTAGTACATTTCTGAATCTTCTGATAATGAATTCATATATTCATTCAAAACCTTTGTTAATGGTGGCATTTATCTGAATTTGTACTCTACTACAACCATCTCTTTCAACTGGTTAATAATTAATTATTTTGTTAGTGAAGCATCCAATTATCCACATTGATCTTGAATCTTTGATTGACATTGGAGACTAGTTTCTGCGACAAAGACAGCAACATGACTTGTAACATTGTACCTTCCACCAGGTCGTTGAGATATTCCTTCCATGAAAAAACATTCAATCATATAAGAAGTCATAGTTATGAAGATATTCAAAGAGGTATAAGAAGATACTAACTGGCAAGGATTTCAATGCTAAAGAAGCAGTATTTAGAGTTGGCTCTTCATTTCTAAGAGGTGTTCTGGATCTCTATTTTAGAAATATATGGTTGGACATATGTGCTAAGTGTGTTTTCCCTTGGGGAAGTTTCATAGAATATTCTCCCTTAGGGAGACATTAGAGGTTGTAGATCTAGATAGGGTCACCATTGGTAGTATATGTAGAAGAAGAAATAAAAATTGTTCGTTGTGAGGAGAAGACGAGACTTCGGGTTCTTTAACAAGATCAACAATGATTAATTTCTTATCTTTTTCTACCTTTTGTCTATGGTTTATAATTGGAACTAATATTATTCATTGCGGTGGAGTTTTCTATACTTGGGTAAAATTTTCTACTTGTATTAAGGTGGAGTTTTTTACATTTGTGTAGAGTTTTCTACTTGCATTGGGGTGGAATTTTCCACGTTTGGGTAGAAACTCAAACTTTCTACATGTATGAGAGTGAGTTTACTTATGTGTTGGGAAAATTTCCAGTTTAAATTTGTGTATCTTCTATCTTTTATATTTATTAATTTGCTTTGTTAAAACACACAACATAGAGTTTATGGATTTTTTGTGTTAAAATTCCAACATGTGGTATCAGAGCTTTGGCGCATAGAGCTATGATTCGTTGTGTAGAGGTTTGTGAGATAGATTATAAAAGAGTTTGGTTCGTTCAAAATTATAGATGTGTTTCCAATATTGTTCTTCTATACGAGTATAAGAGGTATGCTAGAAGTTCCAAACAGGGAAGATAGAGAGCATTGCACATGAATTAGGAGGGGACATGTGCTAAGATATTTCTCTCTTTGTGTAATGGTGGTCGACAAGCGGTCGACAATAGTACATCAAGTTCGATAGGTGTTCGACAACTATGCAAAGTGAAAGATTTTTCAAAGTATTTTTTATGGTTTGAAAAGGGATAATTGTTTAAGATATTCCGTCTCATGAAAAAGTGTTCAATTACATGAGAAGTCGTGAAGACATACAGATATTCAAACATGTACAAGGAATTCTAGGAGAATTTATGGAATACAAAAAGAAACTCATTATTTAGAATTCTAATGCTCAGGAAGTAGCATTTTGGATTGGCTCTTCATTTTCAAGAGGAAGTTTATAAATATATGGTTAGATATATATGTTGGGTGTGCTTTCCTTTTGAGAAAGTTCTATAAAATGTTCTACCTTATGGGAGACATGAGAGGTTGTAGATATGGACAGGGTCACCATTTGTGATGTATGTGGGAGAAGAAAGAGAAATTGTTCGTTGTGTAGAGAAAATGTGACTTTGAGTTCTTTGACAAGATCAATATTGGTTAATTTGTTATCTTTTTCTACCTTTTGTCTATGGTTTATAATTAAAAGTAGTATTAATTATTGAGGTGGAGCTTTCCACACATGGGTAGAGTTTTCTACTTGCATTAAGGTAGAGTTTTTAATATTTGGGTAGAGTTTTTACCTGTATTGGGGTAGAGTGTTTTACATGTTTGAGAGTGAGTTCACTCATGTATTAGGAAAGTTTTCGGTTTAAATTTATTTGTCTTCTATCTTTGGTACTTCATTGATTTGCCCTATCAAAACACACATGGAATTTAGAGATTTTTTGTGCTAAAATCCCAACAAGCTGAAGTGGGGGCACCTTCTTTATTGTTCCAAATAACATATGTTTACTTATGTTATCTATTCTTATTCGATGATATATAGTAGTAACAAAGCGCTTTCATGGTGTTCAGAAATATCACCTCCAACTTACTTTAGTTTTATGAAATGATAACCACTTGTCATCTTCTTGCAATATATGAAACTATGATCAGCTTCTCAAGCTTTCTTCTCTTCGTTAAGGGGAATGTTAACTGTTTTGTTGAGGAGGAAATTTTGTAATTTTGTTACTGTGATCTTGAGGAGATTTCGCAGTCCTAAATTCCTATTCCATTAAGGGCAGAGCAAGCAGCCCTGAGCTCCCCTTTGCATTGGATCCAATCTGAAATGGTCCAAGATAGAGCTAGAAAGGGTTGTTGGAGGAGACCATACCCTGTGGGCTGTAGGGGGATTGGTGTAACACCTCAAATCTAGTTCACGCTCGTGAACCAAACTAGTATGTTACAAGCCCCAGCTAGGTCAGCTAACCCGAACCTAACTCATGTGGATCCAATCTCGGCGTCTTAAGATGAAGATACAACTTGCAATGCATTGATAAATGCACAAAGCCTAACATAGAACTTGGGCCATACTTCTGCTGTGCACTGTGATCACATCTCACCTCTTGTCATCATGTCTTAGCTTTTCATCATGTCATAACATCATCTCATTACATTTAATCATATCATATCATGTCTTAGCATTTCACATCATTCACAATATAATAGCATCATAAATAAAGTATTAACACTCTATCGACTGACATGTGTGCAAGCGACAACAGTGCTCCTCCGTCCAAGCTGGCTCCTCCAACTCGTGATTATTACCTACATATAATATAAAAACATGTCAGTAACAAGTGTTACTGGTCCGGAAAATAAAATAACTATAACAAGATGGCTATGAGAGCAAACTCTTATATGAAGGAAAACATCATATGCTCCACGTAAACACTCTGAAGGGCACTACTGAGGAGCCACTAGGCTGCAGACCCGGTAGCATCCCGATCTATCTGGTACTATGCCACTCACGGCACTTCTTTTCAGTACTTCACGTAAAACTTTATCTTAAGCCCTCTCCTTACCTCCATATTTCTCCTAGCCTTGAGCACGAAGACCGAGTACTCTCAGGCAGTCGCCTTTAATACCCTTTGAACCACAAGTCCGGACATGCGCTGTACTAAATAGTACCCGTAAACCTCCATGTTCTCTGGGTGTGAGGAACTCAAATGCGGAGTTGTCAGGATCCCTCGGGAATGGAACAGTTCACTGGCACTAATCCAGAGCCCGCTTTGACTGTCACGGCATCCGCTCATGGTACGTGCAGTCGATTTCTCCATCTCTCGTCTCACTGAAAATGCGAAAACTACTATATATATATATATAGGGCTGGGTAGGGATTTATATAATAGGCCCGAAGGCAACTTGTGATGGATCTTGTTTTCGAAATCATCCTCGAGGGGTTATTAATCCGAAAAAACTGTTCGGTTAAATGGCCCGAGTTAAGTGGGATCCGATAAAATGCCACTTAACCCGTCCTACAGATAATAAAATAAACATACAATAGAAGAGCGTAAAACAGAGACGAGTCCTAAACGGACCTGGTAGAAGCTCCAAGCATGTCATTGCGCCTAGGCGGCGAGCTCCTACTCCGTACCTACACATCAAAACTAAATACTAACGCCCGCTAACTAAATGTTGCATCAAACGCAATGAACATCAAACACATTCACAATACAAACATCAACCATAACAATCAACAATTATAAATGTGAAAGTAATTCCAACTTATCCTATTAACATCAACCTAATTATATTTCCTAAGTTACGTTGTACTCGATTATCATGCTCAAATTTACTTTAGTTCATCAGATCATTTAACCATCATTCCCTGTTAATCACATCATGCACATCTACTCAATTCTAGCATGTTATGTCAACAATCATCATCAATTTTAACTAATTAAATTGAAGGTAATTATACCTCACGTCGTCAGCGATTTGCGATGATTAGGGTTTCATCGCGTGTCTCAGAGCTCGAATTCGACGCTCAACAGCGTTCGAAGTCAATCAGGATCGACTAGATGAACTCCGTGGAGGATTTGCCAAATTCCTGCAAATCTGGTTTTTCGGCCGGTTTCGGCGGTTTTCCGACAACTCAGCAATTTTCCGGTGACAATCACCGGCGGCGTCTACTAGGTGGATAGGGGTCATATTGGGTACCATTAGAACCGGCTCAGCAAGCCCGACACATCCACGACGTCAACGTGGACGGCCAAGGTGGTGGCTCGCCGGAAAATGGCTAAAACAGAGGTTGGCCGTGGTGGTGCGGAGATCTGGCCAGGATGGGCGACGCTGGCCTCCGTTCCGGTCAGGGAAGGTTGCTAGGGGTTGAGGGTGTTGAGGTGACCACCTGATCGTGGCGGCGACGGTCGCCGGCGGCGGAATCGACTACGCAAGCGCAGCGCGGGCGGGGCGCTTGGCGCGGCGATCTGGCGTCGCCGTGGCCAAATGGCGGCCAAGACTGGTCGGGGAGGCACGGCGACACCATGGCAGGGCTAGTCGGTGACGATCGGCGGCCGGGCAGCATCGACAGCGGCAGCGAGATGAGCGGAGGGTGGCGCGGCTAGGGTTTGGGGAAGAAAGGAAAGGTCGGGGAGAGGAAGAAATGGTTGGGTGGCAAACTTGTAAATAAGACTTGACTCGTCCCGGCTCGAGTCAAGTATAATAACTAAGTCGTATAAAATCCTAAAAAAATTTATAAAAATCGGGAAAAATCCCGTAAAATCAAACAAATACTAAAACATCGTAATGATATGCTCTAGAACTATCAACTCATCCAAACTGCTCGTAACGCGTCCTAACGCGGTAAACGGCCTAAAACTAATTCTACGGTCCACTATATATAAAAATAAAAAAAATAGCTGGCATACTCTCATATATTCTGATAACTCATTCTGTTCTACTGTGTTCATGACGTTATCATCATATACTTGGGTATGCATGACCCTCATAGCTCATACACGCGACTGGCGTCGGCTCAGTACACGTGTTCTGAATCTGACTCGACTCGAAAATAAGAGTCGAACCGACCGGTTCTGAATATAAAACCCTGACTCGAGTTGTGGGTTTTACAATTGGAATCGGTTGTTAGGCTTCTGAGATCTGCGAATTTGGTTGTGTTTGTTTGACAGCATACCCAGGTCCCCAGCTACCCCACCGGCTGTTTAACCATTGGAAGACCAAGCAAGGAATCTTGCCTCCCCTTGTCTTCCAAGAGGATGGACATGGAAGAGAGCAAGGTGGATGGCCCTAAGGGTGATGGGTCTTCTGGGTGAACCTATACCAGAAACAGCTTTCTCCTAATCAATTGACTCAGTTTTCCATACGCCCCTTGAATGATAATATCAATTGCTCACAAGTGCTTATTTTATAGTTAGCAACTGATGAGCATCATAGGCACAACATGAGAGCATTTAAATGGTGAAAAGGAAAGGCTCTTTACGAATTCTGCTCAGAAACAACACGATAGCATTTCAAAACATCTCAGGTACAGATCGGAGTTACTATTCGTTGTTGTGATGCGTAATGTTGTGACCACAGTTATTATACCGGCTCATATTTCTGCAAAGAAAGTTATGGTTATAAAGCCATGGTCGGCAAGTGGTCCATGGATCCCAGGTCGGACAGACATCACAACATCCAAGCCTGTAAGGAAATCAATTCTCTTCAAGGAAAAAAACGTCAAGACAATTTTTTGAGGTTAGAGAAGTCAAACTGATCATGGAATATAAATCTTGCACCACTGTGCGCAAATGCTCACGAGTCGACAAATCCAAACCAAGTCTGGCGCTTGGTGGCCGCATCAAACAGATTTTGGCAGCATTAAGCCCCATGACACTTTCACATTATATATGCATTGAGAAGTCAATATTAAGCTATATTCCCAGAAAACTTGTTTAAGATGGACACAGGAATTAATTGGCATGACGGTAATAAGAATTGAGAAGCAAAAGTTTTGAGTCGATTAAGGATATGGCTTATGATAGGACAACCCAAAGAGCTAGGACTATCCAGACCACGGTAACACCAATAATTTTGAGACCTGGAAATACAATTAGTAGGTTAATCCTATCAGCTTGCATCTACAACGTTTTCCCCTTGTATGTCAGGAGACAAGTTTTGGTGATCTTGTACATTGATATAATATCATCTCCATGTTTGTCACCTGAACAAATATTAAATTTCTATGTAGCACCAACTAATTTAGTGTAATACAAGGTAAACGGCCAAAAGTCAGTTTCCAACAATATCTGCAAGAATCCATGCCACAGATTCGCCTTAGTTGTTTCCAGCAGTAAGAACCAGCTGTAATAACAATACACATTATCTCTTTATAATCTTGTCAATGTGCCTTCTTTGCTCTACATTCTGCATTCCACCAAAGAGGGCATTCTAAAGATCTATAAACAGTACCATATAAAATCCTCGATCATATACAGAGATCACAAAGAAAACACAACTCCACAAATGGAGACCGGCACAGACCACATTAACAGCTTAACTTAGAAGCAATAGCAAGAAAAAAATAAACTGACAAGCATATAATTCAATAAAGGTTGTCCTTCATATGTAGAATCTCTCTACCATACTACCGCCATGAAGCATGACCAAAAAAATAAATAAATACAATTAATAATTAAAAAACAGCATCTGTAAATTCAGAAGACAACCCAAGATTCTTCTGAATGAGAATGGGTCGTTATGGCAAGGCAAGATTCCATTAAACGGTTGTGAATAAAGCGCCGGCATTTCTGGTCTCATAAACCTGTTAACAATTTGGCTAATCATCGGACATTCCACAGCATGAGGGGAACGAAATATATGAATATCTCATGATGGCATTAGCTAGTTAGGCTTCATGTCTAACAACTTTCCAGACAGTATCCTCCACTCGTTCTAGCACGCCATGGCCAGTGTTACAGCCTTGAGTCTAGGATGCGCCGGTAGCTAGGGTTTGGCGGTTATTCCTAGTCATCCCGCATCCGAACATGGATAGTCGGTGCTATCCAGGTGGTGAAACAACTTACCATACACTAACTATGTTATAGTTGTAGGTAGTCGGACCATGGTGCACGTAGCTGTCGAGCCGAGTGTCGGGAGACAGCGCGTATCAGCACATGTAGGGGTATATGGTGTATCGGGCATGTGGTGGTGGTCAAGTCCAAGAAACCTGAAGATGGTGCTGGTTCGTGAGATGGAGTGCTAGTCGGGTGCTGGTGATCGAGCACCAGGGCTAGGCGTCACGAGCAGGTTGGTGTTTATCTCAGCAGAGTGAGGTTGGGTGCAACCGAACGTACCGAGCAGAATATCGATCAGGCTACCGAGCAGAGTACCGAGTAGCAAAGGCATACCGAGCAGCTTGCCGAGCGAATTGGCAGTACCAAGTAGAATACCGGTACTAGGTTGCGGCATGCTGGAGCGCACGGTGCAGGCTTGTAGCGATATGCAGATACCGGTGTTTGGAGTGGTATTTGGTTCCTGGCGGTAGCGATGTCCAGCGATGATCTGGTGCCAACGTTTGCAGCGGCATTGGGTGTGGACGTGTGTGGCGACACTGAATGCTGGAGTTTACAGCAGTAGATGGATGCCGGTCTTGGAGCCGAAAACTGCTAGAAGTGTCGAAGAGGTTGATCCTTTGGCCGAGCATTTGCTAGGGTCGAGCCAGTAGGTGAGATGGTTGAACTAGCGGTGCAGCCGATGCTTTGGAGGAAGCTTCGTGGAAAGTGGGCAGGAGCATATCTGGAGAGGATCTAGATATCCTAATATCCCAGGCACGAGCAATGTTGCAACATAGTCAGGTTGGAGATAAGCCTAAGCCATGGGGAAGATCCTGGACGTGATCAGGTCTAGGGATAAGGACGCGGTGAATCTTAGGTGATCTTTTGGAGATAAAGATTACGAGGAAGATTTGGGTTTATCCGGAGTTTGGTGAACACGAGTTAGGGTTTATTATATAAAGGACGGCCTCTTGTATGAGAAAAAGGAGGAAGGACGTCTGGTAGAGGAGAGAACTGCTGGAAAGAGTTGTGTTGAGGTTTCCGTGGAGAGAAGCATACCGAGATCAAGGTAGGGAGACAGTGAAGGGCTGCAGTCGATCCTTGGAGTAGGATTGAACTTCACATGTGGGCTGCTGATCAGTCTGGTCGACCAGGATCAAGGTATTACGCAACTTACGTTCTTGTCAACCCCTTGCATATACTAGTTGAGGAAATTGCATGTAACCAGTTGATCCAAAGGGGGGTGACTGGAGGGTTGAGAGTGAGGACCGATTGAGGGTGCTCTCACAGTCTCTCAAGCGAGGTTGAGAGATTCGGCGTGGTTTGCATGTCCACAACCGATAAGTATTCTGGGAGGGATTACTTGTGTCCTTTGTTTATGATTTATATAAAGGTTGGGATGGAGTTCCTGTAATTAAGTTGTGTCAGCGTCAGTATTTGGCATTGTGCGTCAATCCAAGGATTCCGGGATTGGGGCTGTACCGTGAACGAGTAGTGGTACTTGTGCTGGTAGTGGGTAACCGGTACGCTGGGATGTTGAGTGAGAGGACTTGGCGAGTGTGTAGTGTTGTGGTGTGTTGTTTGGTGATCGATACCATGTACGAGGCACTGCTGTCTGGGTAGTCGGCAGGGTGTGCTGTGCCGGGCGTGTTGGTGAGTAGTGGTATTGACAACGGGATCTGTTTCCATCTCTCGCATGTATTGTTGAGAGGAGCGCGACTTGTGGAAGGCTGGTGTTCCCAGGAGGGGAATACGCCACACAAACACTGATAAATAGGCAAAAAATTCTACCTTGAATTACGTCTGTGACCGAAGGTATCAGAGCACAAGTTCTAAGTTCGAGTAAAGCCGCATACTACAACACAGTCTCCACATTTACTACCGACAGATCAAATTTTCCAGAAGATGGACACACGAAATGAGACTCTCAGGGAGAGGCTTACACGGCTGGAAGTGTTGGTGGGCGGTCCTACCAACAATGAAGATGGACAAACTGTCTTCCATAGACTACAGTCCTTGACGGAAGGGATCTTGGACTTGAATACTCGGGTTGGCGACAGGCCCGAGCCCAGCCATGTGCAAGAAACGGCGGGGATGCTGGAGGATCTCCGGGTTGCAATTGAAGTTATGCATTCCGACGTAAGTTTGCTGAAGCAGGTAGTCGCAACGCAGCCTTAACATGGTGGTGTTGACCGTGCAGCTGATGAAAACTTAGTTCCTGGAAGGCTTAAAGTGCCAGAGCCACAGAAGTTTTTGGGGAACAGATCAGCCAAGGATCTGGAAAACTTTGTATGGGACATTCAGGAGTATTTTGTTGCTGCAAACATACCCGAAGATAGACAAGTTTTGATGGCCAGCATGTACTTGACGGGGGATGCCAAATTATGGTTCAGGACTCGCACCAAAGAGGATGAAGTTGCTGGCCGACCCCATATGGAAACTTGGGATTCTCTGAAGCCAGAACTTTGGTATCAGTTCTTGCCGACCAACACTACATGGGAGGCAAGAGACCGACTCAAGAAATTGAGACAGACAGGAACGGTTAGAGATTACGTCAAAGAGTTCAGCTCGTGCCTCCTCGACATCAAAAATATGTCAGAGGACGACAAGTTGTTTAACTTTGTCACTGGTCTACAGCCATGGACACAGATGGAGTTGAAGCGGTAGAAAGTACCGGATTTGCCTGCAGCTTTGGTGGCGGCTAATGCTTTGGTAGATTTGAAGCCTGCTGGTGGTTCACGTGATGATGGCTTGAGCAGGAAATTCCAGAGTAGCAAGATTAGTAACCGGGACGGCAAGGAGAAGCTGTTCCAAGGACCCAAGCAGAAGAAGAAGGGGTATACCTTCAATGCAGGAAACAACAATCGGGTTGCCGATGTTAACAAATCTGGATGCTTTTTGTGCCGGGGACCTCACAGGGCTAGGGACTGCCCAACGAAGGTCAAGGTGAGCGCTATGGTGGCAGCTGAGGACCGGGAGCAAGAGGCAGAGATGCCTATTGCCCGAACAGCTCCCCTTCAGATTCTCGGGGCACTGAGAGTTGGAAGTTTGGTTCATGGAGGAGCCGACCTGATACAAATACCATGTGTAGTGAACGGGAGGCGGATATCAGCCCTAATAGACACATGTGCGACGCACAGTCTAGTCTCCAAGGGGATGGCATTGGAGCTAGGGTTGAAGACCGGGATTGACACAAGCACGATCAAAGCAGTCAACTCATAAGCGAAGCCGGTTGATGGCATTGCTAGGAATGTGCGGATTCGTCTGGGAGAGTATGAAGGCCGCATTGACCTGATGGTGATCGAGATCGATGATTTTGACCTGATCATTGGGAATGCATTTATGCAGACTGCTGGTATGAGAGTGTTCCCACAGTTAGGAGGTGTGTTGATCATGAGTGGAGCAGATACCTGTTTTATTCATGGCCAGGAGAAGCCTGCCAGAGTCAAGGATGTTGCTGTCCATTATAAAAAGCTGGCGGCTATGCAGCTTGTTTGGGGAAACAGGTAGGATACCTTGACGGGTGTTGCTGAGATGTTGATCCAGCCGAACCATATGGTGTTGGTGCTGGTAATGAGGTTGCTGGAGGCGCAGTCCAGCGTAATGCCGGGCGAGTGCGGGAACTCATCAGCTCCCAAGATGGTGGTTGTACACCAGGCCACAATGGTGCCGCTGGAGTGTGCACCAACGGTAGTGTCAGAATGTATGCAACCGTGTGAATTCATAGGACTGAATATCCAGACTGAGGAGTTGCTGGATATGGAGAAGGTTCAGCCATCAACGGAAGTAGCTATTCTAATCTAGGTGGGATCGAATGAGGTAATGAACCAATACCTTGTTCCTGGTGCTGCTGATTTACGTAATAGACTTGGACATGCAAGCGGTAGTACCAAGAGGGACCTGAACTCGAGGTGTTGGTTTGTCCGGACACAGACGGAGGAAATGCCAAGGGAGTCCATGAGGGATCACCGGGGTCATTTGAGGTAGGTTGTGAATCAGTTCAGGAGACATCAGCCAGGGTGTGAACTCAGCCGACGGACGTGGAGTGTCCTAAGGCCAGGTGCGAGAGGAATCGGAGGTTCAGTCCATTGCCAAGTGGCTGAAACCGACAGTGGTGACAGGGGAAGGCTACTTATGGGAGGCCAGTAAGGAGCTCACACACGGGTTCAACTGTGTGGAGTCACCAACGACTGCTAAGCTGCGAGAACAGTCAGGGGCGTGTGGTGCCAATTAGCTTTTGCGCAATCGAAAGCTACATCATTGGAACCAATGTTGGGATTGCCGGATCTCAACCAATCGACAGAAGACTTGTATGGATTCAGTTCCTTGTCATGGGGGATGAGGTAGCTAAGATCTTATCTGAGTCCCTGGAAAGACTAGTGATGACGGATCCAGTGGACAAGCTGAGGGTTGACGAAATCAGTAGGAGGCTGGTTCAAGGGTGTTGGCTAGATGATGAAGTGATTTATGCAGGTAGGTGTCGGCTAAACCTTCCTACCGATAGATCATGACAAAGGCTCGAGGAGAATAAGTCTCAAATTACCCAATGGGCGAAGCATTGTGGTCAAAACCAGATGCGTACACTTAGCATGTGAGTGTATTATTGGTTGAGGAAGAAGACTGATAAGGGAGCTTTTGTGAAGTCCAGATTGGGGTATCCACAGGACATGGTGGCTGGAAGGTCTGAAGTGGAGATGCTGCAACTTTGATCTACACCAAGAAGGCCATGGGAGTTGGTCTTATCAAACACGAGGTCTGTGTTCCTAGAGGAGAAGGAGATAGCAGCGAGATTGGTTGCAGTGGAGTCTACAACTGATCATTCTCAGCCTGAGGAGCAGACTGAGAAGGCGAATGCGTTACTCTGGGAGGAGTATGTGAGGCATGTTGTCTCAACTAGTGAGATGAGCCGGTTGAAACTTCTGGGTGCAGTGCAGTCCAGCGTTGGTTTGCATCGATGCTCAGCTAGGGTCTTTCAACCTCTTACACCATGAGGGGTTGCTCCACAAGGGTGTGGAGAGGAGTGTTCAGTTACATCGGGATTTGCTGGGAAGAGGCAAGTGTTGTACGACGGTGTGGCTGAGTCACTAGCCGAGTTACTGAAGCTGAAGTGCGTGCCATAGATTTGGTGGAAGATCCGAGTGTAGCGGTACACATGGATTTTCGAGATGGAGGAGTACAGACTTCATCTTACTTTCCGGGTTAGTTTTGGGCATCCATTCCATGCGGATTTGATCAGTCCGAGAAGAACTTGTTTGAGGGGAGCTCCATCTGCTGACCAGCAGCAGTGTGAGGGTGTGATGGAGGAAACCTTGGTGCATAGGCAGGTGGGCCATAGTGTTACTGATAAGCGAACAGAGTGTCAAAAAAAGTGGAAAGGGGAGTCGAGTGAAGAAACTAGCTATGAACTAGAAAGTGGCGTGTGGCATTGTGGGAGCAGAATCCAGGAGCACGAGGGAGGACTTAACCCTCCGATGAGGACATCGGGTCTCATTGGTGGGGGAGAGCTGTTACAGCCTTGAGTCTAGGATGCGCCAGGAGCTAGGGTTTGGCGGTTGTTCCTAATCATCCCGCATCCGAACATGGATAGTCGGTGCTATCCAATTGGTGAAACAACTTACCATACACTAACCGTGTTATAGTTGTAGGTAGTTGGACCATGGTGCACGTAGCTGTCGAGCCGAGTGTCGGGAGACAGCAAGTATCAGCACATGTAGCGGTATATGGTGTATCGGGCATGTGGCGGTGGTTAAGACCAAGAAACCTCAAGATGGTGCTGGTTTGTGAGATGGAGCGCTAGTCGGGTGCTGGTGATCGAGCACCTGGGCTAGGCATCACGAGCAGGTCGGTGTTTATGTCGGCAGAGTGAGGTTGGGTGCAATTGAACGTACCAAGCAGAATATCGATCAGGCTACCAAGCAGAGTACCGAGTAGCACAGGCGTGCTGAGCAGCTTGCCGAGCGAATTGGCAGTACTAAGAAGAATACCGGTACTGGGTTGCTGTGAGATCCCTCAACTTAGTCCCACATCTAATACCTACTGGGAGAAGATCATGTTTATAAGTGGGAATGGACTATAGATCTTTAACTTTCGGGGTACCCATTTTAAAGAAATGACTTAGCCCATTACGTTGCACTTTGGGCTGGGTCGTTACAAATGGTATCAGAGCCGACCTGGTTCCATGTTAGATGGTGGGCTGGACTAGAAACGTTGGCTAGGCTGCCGGTCACGGGCCAGAAAGGTCATGGGCTGGGGCTAGCAACGGGCTAAATATAGGCATTTCGGGGACAAAATTTCCTAAGGTGGGTGGATTGTGAGATCCCTCAACTTAGTCCCACATCTAATACCTACTGGGAGAAAATCCTGTTTATAAGTGAGAATGGACTATAGATTTTTAACTTTCGGGGTACCCATTTTAAAGAAATGACTTAGCCCATTACGTTGCACTTTGGGCTGGGTCGTTACAGTTGCGGCATGCTGGAGCGCACGGTGCAGGCTTGTAGCGATATGCAGATACCGGTGTTTGGAGAGGTATTTGGTTCCTAGCGCTAGCGATGTCCAGTAGTGATCCGGTGCTAACGTTTGCAGCGGCATTGGGTGTCGACGTGTGTGGTGACACTGGGTGCTGGAGTTTGCAACAGTAGATGGATGCCGGTCTTCGAGCCAAAAACTGCTGGAAGCGTCGAAGAGGTTGATCTTGTGGCCGGGCATTTGCTAGGGTCGAGCCAGTAGGCGAGATGGTTGAACTAGTGATGCAGCCGATGGTTTGGAGGAAGCTTCGTGGAAAATGGGCAGGAGCATATCTGGAGAGGATCTGGATATCCTGATATCCCAGGCATGAGCAATGTTGCAACAAACTCAAGTTGGAGATAAGCTTAAGCCATGGGGAAGATCCTGGACGTGATCAGGTCTAGGGATAAGGACGCGGTGAATCTTAGGTGATCTTTTGGAGATAAAGATTACAGGGAAGATTTGGGTTTATTCGGAGTTTGGTGAATACGAGTTAGGGTTTTCTATATAAGGGGCAGCCTCTTGTATGGGAAAAAGGAGGAAGGACGTCTGGTAGAGGAGAGAACTGCTGGAAAGAGTTGTGTTGAGGTTTCCATGGAGAGAAGCATACTGAGATCAAGGTAGGGTGACGGTGAAGGGCTACAGTCGATCCTTGGAGTAGGATTGAACTTAACGTGTGGGCTGCTGGATCAGTCTGGTCGACCGGGATCGAGATATTATGCAACTTATGTTTTTGTCAACCCCTTGCATATACTAGTTGAGGAAATTGCATATAACCAGTTGATCCAAAGGGGGACGACTGGAGGGTTGAGAGTGAGGACCGATTGAGGGTGTTCTCACGGTCTCTCAAGCGAGGTTGAGAGATTCGGCTTGAGGTTTGCATGTCCACAGCCGATAAGTAGTTTGGGAGGGATTACTTGTGTCCTTTGTTTATGATTTAAATAAAGGTTGGGATGAAGTTCCTGTAATTGAGTTGTGTCAGCGTCGGTATTTGGCATTGTGCGTCAATCCAAGGATTCCGGGATTGGGGTTGTACCGTGAACGGGTATGGGACGTTGAGCGAGAGGACATGGCGAGCGTTTAGCGCTGTGGTGTGTTGTTTGGTGATCGGTACCTGGTACGAGGCACTGCTGTCTAGGTAGTCAGCAGGGTGTGCTGTGCCAGGCATGTTGGTGAGTAGCGATATTGACAATAGGATCTGTTCTGTCTCTTGCAGGTATTGTCGAGAGAAGCGCGACTTGTGGAAGGCTGGTGTTCCCAGGAGGGGAATATGCCGCACAAACGCTAATAAATAGGCGAAAAATTTTACGTTGAAGTACATATGTGACAGCTAGCTGCACAAAATATAAACTATGTGCGTAATCCAACACAAGATTTTAACACGAGCAATGAAGAAAAGGGACATACCCTCGTGAAGGGGGTGTGCACTTGGGAGGCTTGATAGGATAAGATTAATTAGGAGAAGGAGCAATAAGAACCGATCCATCACCAGGCAGTACATGCATCTTCACCTTCCCGACGATCAGTAAACTCCATAACAACAGCTGCAGGCAGAAAACCAAACATGAACAGAAATAAAAGAACAGAGCCAAATAAGAGATCAACAGAAGGTGACATGACAATAAACTGTGAATGTGATGTTGCCGGCGCCGGCGCCAGAAACTCACCCAAGAGGCAAGGAAAAACAGCCTGGAAAGCTCTGATATAAGCCCGGATGTCCTTCACCGGCGTGCATTCTAAATAGGCCTCTGCATCTAATTTACAAGTGAGCAGCCGCCACGACATGGAGATTTGAGAGGGCAGGTACACATTGGACATACATGCACATAGAATAATTTAGTTTGGATTCTCTGCACCGCCACGCCTGTTTTCCCATGCCATCCTAGTTTGCAACTCTAAACGATTTATTTTTCTTTATCATCTTTTTAGATTTTTTTTTTGCTTTTTATTTCTTCTTTCTTGTTTTTTTATTTATCCTAAAACCCTAATGAGAATATAATTTACATTAAGTAAATTGACAACAT
Source organism: Piper betle (assembly GCA_033002965.1). Lineage (NCBI taxonomy): Eukaryota > Viridiplantae > Streptophyta > Magnoliopsida > Piperales > Piperaceae > Piper > Piper betle. The sequence continues at coordinate 200,473 of JAURVB010014618.1, read as the reverse complement.
TGAATAATATTTTACTCTTAATCTCCTTTAAATGAGATTATACTTGTTAGTAAGTTTAAGTTATAAATCTGATGTGAATTTTTTCTATCCTTTATATTTTAGGTTTAGAAGCCTGTGAATTAGATTTACGTGAGTGGGAAGTAACAAGCTTGTAATATTTTTTGGTATAGGTGAATCGTATAAAAATTGTATAAATATGATCTATACATAAAAAATTAATCTCACTAACTCGTTAATGTATATTGACAACCTAAATTTACACGTGTAATTGACATTGTCAATTTCACTAACCTCTTTTAAAGTGCATGTTAGGGATCTATGTTATGGGTAATAAAACAAAGCATAAATAAGATGAAAATTTTGATTAATCGCACTTGCCAATAATTTCATGTATGGCCAAGCTCTTCCCCTAGCTGTGCTTGGTTCATCATGGCTTCCCTCCAACAACTTTTACAATAATACTGTCCTTCATTGTCACCGCCGGCCACCCTCTCCCGCTTCCAGACTCCCAAACCAACTGCTTCAACTCCATTTTTAGCTTTGGCGACTCCATCACCAACACAGGCAACCTGCTCTACTCCGACCACTCCAACTGCTCTGCCAGCAGCTTCCCCTCGGGCGAAACCTTCTTCCGCCACCCAAGTGGCCGCTTCTCTGATGGCCGTTTGATTATCGACTTTCTCGGTTCACCTTGATCAACTCACTTCTCAATTTTGACACTAATTATTACCTTCTAATTCTCCTCAATTAACGGTTTACTATATATGTTTCTGATTATGCTACTATTTGGTCATGGATATACAGCCGAAGCCTTGGGGATACCATATTTGCCACCTTACCTGCCTTATTCAAGCAAGAAGTTCAAATGGGGGGCCAATTTTGCAGTGGGAGGAGCAACGGCTCCTGATTCAGACTCCTTCAACCAGTTAGGGATCCCTCTCTAACTCCCGACAGCTTGAATGTTCAGTTTCCATGGTTCCACCAGCTTCGTCCTCCATTTGTCCTTCACAATCTGGTAATCAAAGCTCCAACATTTCACTTGTATGTATGAAACTGACCATCTCCGATGGCAGATAAGACACTAGTTGGATTACTCTCAAGTTTGTGATCGGCTTATATGTGTTAATAGATTGCCCGGCTAGATTGAGAACTCTTTTCATGGTGGGAGAAATAGGAGGCAACGACTATGGCCATGGATTCGAGCAAGGATGCAGCATCCAGCAGGTGAACGGATTAGTACCAAAGGTCATAGGAGTCACCGCGTTAGCTGTTACAGTAAGTTCCACCAGCTCAACTCGCCCGGGTTCACGAGTCTGAACATTAGAATGCAATGCTAAAACTGATTGAATTGAATTGTTGCACAAAGCTTGATCGAAGCAGGAGCAACCTCCATTCTGGTGCAGGGTTCGTTGTTATTAGGCTGCCTGCCGAGTTCTTTGATAAGCTGGGCGACAAAGAACAAAGAGGACTACAGTGATCGAATGGGGTGCATGACCGAGATCAACGAGTTAAGTGAGTTCCACGACCGGGAGCTGGTGCAGATGCTGAAACGGCTGAGTGCTCTTCACTCTCATGTTTCCATTGTCCACGCTGACTTTTACCACTCTGCCATGCGTATGTTTGAGTCTCCCCACTAGTTCGGTAGGCCTTTCTTTTCTTATTTCCATCAACATGTAAGCATTTAATCATATCTCTAGTTTATGAATAATGTTTTTTCTGAAGAGTAGTGTGCTAGTGGTTCCATGGATGGAATTGACATGTGTCAGTTTTTAATAAATGATTTATTGGTTGAGTTCACCGGCAGGTATTAAGGAGACCCTGAAAGCTTGCTGTGGTGCCGGGGGACCTTACAATTACAACATTTGACAACAATGTGGGAATCCGGAAGTATTACCTTGTGACAATCCGGAGTCATACCTTAGCTGGGATGGCGTCCATGGAACTGAGGCGTTGCACCGAGCTGTAGCCCATGGGTGGCTGCAAGGGCCATACAACATACTGCCCATCTTCTCCAATTGCCCATCGTATCTTCTCCAATTGAAAAATGAGGTTCCTTTTATCAGTGATCACTGCAACAAAAGCAAAAGAGTGAACAGACTTCGAGCAGACGATGGGTCGCATTGAATGTATCATTTAGTGTATAATTTTAATCTTCCCGTACATCTCTGAGCACATAACAAAATCATGTTCCTTGTGACTACTGCGTATGTAAGATAGCGGGCGTAGACAAAATCAATGTACTATATCATGTAGGTAATGATGGTATCACCATCATTGTGAGAGGAAGAACTCTCCGGTCTTTTCAATGGCATCCCGAATAACAGACGGATCTTTCTAACTAGTTTAAGTGAATCAGAAAAGTGTATATATACTCATTCACCTAGTGATCTCTAGGGCAACTGTCAGCTTACATTCATGGGAATCTACGGGAGATGCCACCTTCCTTGCAACATTACATGTGCGGGCAATAAGTGAGGAAGACAAGGTACCCTACGGAGAAAATAATTGTAAGACTCCTGCAATATACAAAGCCAGAAATTTTAAGGAGGGATTGATTTTACAATTTAATGTAAGTGTACATCTTGTAGAAGGCGTGCAGCCAAAGAGCCCACCCTCCTAGCTTCTTATTAACCGAGCTCTCCATCAACTATTTCGTCACTGGTGAGTGATCATAGCCTCACTTGCACTGCCCTGCTTGCCACTTTCCTCTGTTTCGTAATTGGACTTCTCAGCATTAGTTTCATGGTTGAAACCAACCACATCTCTTGTTGATCCCAGATGATTTTTATAGACCAATATGAACAAATGAATGCTGGTATGCTGATACCTTGGATCCATCTGCATTAAATCAATAGATCTTTTTTATTGCCACTACATCAAAGGATCAGGTTTTTTTACTTCCGATGCAAGCCATTGGTACTGCAAAGCTAAATTAGTTACTTTCACTAATGACATGATTCAACAATGGTATAAAGAAGATTAAAGATGTGATCCCAGTTTGAAATGAAAAGCATAAAAATTTACTTCAAAAAAATTTTTACACCTTTGTTCTTGAAATAGTTTTAACTTCAAAGTTCCTTTTCCACATATTCAACATCTGTTCATGCACTGCTAAGGATCGGATCTCATAGCCCAACTGGATAATTTTTTATAAGAACAATGTCAATGGCGCACTCACTTCAGGAACAAGTAAGGTGACAGATACACATACATTACCAGAACTGTAGTTCTAGGACCTGACAGGGCATGTATTGTTTGCAAGAGTGGCTCCAGAAGGTGCTCAGCATAAACCTTGAATTGATCGGGAATGTTAAAGAGTTTTAAGAACCATAAAAAAGTCATGTTACCATTAACAGAAATTCCAGTATTGATGACATGAAGGCAGAGTAAAATTTTGAATGACACTTGAAGCCAAGTTATATAAATTGTTGTAATGCATTGGACTTTTGTCAATGAAGGCCAATCATTAACACAAAAGTTGTTCATGCACTCCAGAGTCCAAAAAATTTAAATTCATATGACTATGAGCTAAGTGTCTTTTTTTCTTCCTTCCACCAACAAAGAGTTAATATTTCCCATCATGTCCACAGAGAGTTGCTTCAGAAAATCATTCAATACCAAATTAAGAACAAGAAAAAGAAAAGAGAAAAAATACAAAACTTACCACATCTGTGCCAACTATGTAGTCAAATGGGGGATCAACAGCCCTTATATGGTCCATATTACCCCAGTCCAGCTCAGCAATTTGAATGGAACCAAATGAATCTGATATCAAAAGAATGCCTTTATTATTTTTTCACGATGCATCAAATCTATACAATAGCCTAAAGGTAAAAGAAAACCGAAATCAAAATCGTATGTTCACAACGATTTAGCCACAATATGCATCACATTCCTTCAGTAACTATAAAGCCAAAATTTTGATATTTTATGGTTCAAGCAAATATCAAGTTATCCAATTTTAAACCATAAACATCTATGATGAGACAAAGTACAACTAAAATAAACACATTAACAAAAAATATAAAATAGAAGAATAAACAAAAAGGTACTTTGTGAAAGTAGAATAATCAAATGATGTATTAATGCTATATAACATCAATATGCATATTAAATAAGGAAATATTGATAAAATCCAAATACAAACCTAAATTGGAACTTGTCTGCATGACTCGTGAAGTATTAAATATTAATGATGTATTAATGCTATATAACATCAATATGCATATTAAATAAGGAAATGTTGATAAATCCAAATACAAACCTAAATTGGAACTTGTCTGCATGACTCGTGAAGTATTCCTCTCCACGTTCCTCATAAGCAAAGGCAATACCTCCACCTGATCTGTTGAAACAACATCGCACCCAAGCATTGCCATACCTAACAAGTATGATTGGTCAACTTTTCATAATAAGAAACACCACTCTATCTTTCTTTTTATATAACATACAATGTGTAACACAAAAACTTCACTTGTATATGGTCAACTAGATCACTTTTACCTTTGAACTATTACCTATCCAATGTGTGGTAAATAAGTTTAATTATCTTTCAGATAAATACAACTTATTTTTGTCAAATTTAAGTCCAAAATACTAAATAATCCTCTACATTTATAGTCTACAATAAACTTGTCAAGAAGGGTCAAGATGATAGCTCTTGTAATATATCAATCAATGAAGGCCAAATCAAAATACAATTTTCTTAAATGACTTTTATCAATGATTAAAAACATTTAGTTATTCCTTCCAACAACTCACCAAAACCAGCTAGACCACAGCCTGCTCCAAGTTCAATAACACGCTTCCCTTGCAACTTGCTGCGACAAAATCTTCCTCTTCTGCTATTCTTTTCCTGAACTAATTTTAGAAAATTATACAAACATTCACCCACAAACAAATATAGACTATTGTAGTTAGTTGATTGTATATTTCTTCCACATCACACCAAGCACGAATAGAAGATTGATTAATTATGTACAACACTATTTCATCCCCAATTAATTATGTACAACACTATTTCATCCCAAACCATAGGATTTATAGCACCATACAAAAAATACCAAATCCAGATGAAAGTAAAAGAGCAAAAAAGCGAAGAGTTAAGAAAATTGAGGTTTCAACAAGATCAAAAGAGATTTCTAATATTATTGTACAAAAGAAAGCTAAGAGCAGTTGAAGTAGTGCATAATAGTGCAGCATAAAGACCATTTAGTTCCAGCAATACTGTTCAGCTTTCACATGGATACTTTATCTTGCACTTGGATGGATATTCATGAAGAAAAAATGTTGAATTTAAAAAAATTAAATCCTTAAGCACTCAATTCTGATTTGAAAAGCAACATATATATATATATTCTTATTTAAAACAGTTCAAAATATTTCAACATAAATCTTACCAAAAATTTTACAAACACCATAGATGCATCCCAGACAGTGGTACCGAGATGTTTTGAATTTGGGTCCTGAACAATGACATAGAAATCAATCATTAAATATGATTTTTTTTAAAAAAAATAGAGGCAGAGTGCGTTAAGGGTGTGCAAGAGTGAATGTTTAGCTTCAATTTCCATAAATATTGCCTATTTTCTTCTATTGTCAGTTACCAAATAATTGGTGTTTAGGCATGAAAATAAATCCTTACGAGCATTAAATAAAACAAGTTATTATGGGAATATGCCCTTCAGAATACCAAACCCTTTTTTTCCAGTTGACTATTAGTACAAGCCTTAAAATTAAGGTTTAAAACTTAAGATTCATGTTAAGATACTCCAAATTATGCCAACTTACGCCTGTTACTCAATTTGATCAAGTCTAATAAGTAATAAAGCGAATAAAAATTTAACGACACTTCTACCACAAGAATAATAACAAATACGAACCTGAGAAAACTGCAGCTGATTACCGAAAACCTCAATGGAAACCGCAGATGTAGTTGGAGAGTTTAGCCTGTGACATTTCAATTCTTACAAATGAAATACAGTCACCCAAACCTTTGACATCAAAACCAAAGGAATTTCCCTCATCTAACTCAAGAGAATCAATATTTCAAATCTATAAAATTTAACTTTATGCCAAAGTGAGCTCTTATACAGATAGAATCATAATATTAACCAAATACAAAACAACTATTAATCCTATGATTTATCAAGCGGATCAAAATTATTGAATCAAGCGAAATAAAGAAGACAAAACGCAACCCATTAGACACACACGTTGAAAAAAAAAGGGTACATCCACATCAGAATCCTCAAGCTAGCATTATAAAACCAGATCAAAGAACAATAATGACACACATACACAAGCACAGAACCCATAAACACAATTACTGGAAAAAAACACAAACGTTGCACACGATACCAAAAAAATGCATAAACTAGCCTGTTATCGTCCATGATAGACGCTGATAATCAACGAAAAGGGACAAGGATTTTGGAAAATCGGTTCTTAGATTTGGTCGGGTATGAGTGTAATGTTTCAATATTTGTGCGCGCGTGTGCATTGTATGACGCTAACCAGATTAAATGGGCCTGGGCCGCACCATAAATAATTAGTGGTAAGATCAGCCCATTAACTTTATTTATCCATACACATTGGGCCCATCGAAGGAGATTAGCTGTGAATTATGGATTTTGGATTTCAATTCGCTGGCCTATTAAGGCATGATTCAGATGACAAAATAATTCATTATGTGTTATAATTTGGCCGACAATTTAAAAAATAATAATTTATTTTAAAGTCTTACGGTCAATATTAAATATAACATCAATGAACGATAAGAAACTCATAAATAATTATACTCACTTTTTTAAAAATAATAAAATTATCATAAAGGTATTGAATAAGTGGGTAATTTACTTTAACTTAATTAAGCTCTACACTGTAAGGCCTTACAAAAAAATTATTATTTAAAAATAAAATAAATCATATTATTTTTACAAACCAAATAAAATTAGAGATGTGTGTGAGCAGTGCCTATTAGTTTCTGAATTGTCTTTCAAAAAAAGAGTAAAAATTATGGCCAAAGAGATTTTGTCGGCGTCGATGTTTTAGTATTATATTGTTCAATTATTCACTCGGTTTGTCATCAATTCTTCCCGCGGTCAACACATATATATAATAAATAAATATACAAAAGAACACATAAAATCTCAATTGACGCTTAAAAAAATATAAAAAAGAGCGCAATTGACTCACTGTCTATGTACAGCTGCAGGAGTTGGCCACGTCGGAAACAGAGCAATCACCAATTTATGGGGGGTGATTCATTCGTATATGTTTGGTTGGTGACTTTGAAGCTTCCCAAGTGTCCAGAAGAGCAGGTTTGCCCACGTCTGCATTGTCAAATCACTCTAAGTTTGGGCACCCAATTTGTCGACAGCAATTTCATTATCCATGAAATATAGTCGACCTCTATATTAAAATACCCGTGACTACTATAAAAAATTCATTTCAATTCCATATATCTACGTTAGATTACAGATGATTCGGAACATTTCGTGGAAATAAGACGCGAACTGGGACATCAAAACACCTTATTATAAGTCTAACTAATACCAAGCCAAGTATGTATCAAGGCCAAGAAAAAAACATTATCTTCAAGACTCCATCCTAACTACGGCAAACAAGACGAACAAAACGCCATTGACACACTCGTGGTCCCTGTTTACAACCCCGTGGCCTTCAAAAGAAGGCCACATGCATAGTACACGATTTAAAGCTTTCAAGTACCATGTCCACGATGATCCGTGAATTGGCTCAATCAGGCGTCAACTTCCGAATCTTTAATTTCAACCGCATAATACTATAGCAAATTTATAAAAAAAAATCTTGAGAATACTAATGGAACATTTCGCTAAATTGTATATGAACATAATGAGTAAAGGTTGTAAGAGTACATTGTATTGTATTATTGTATATGCAATATATGAAATTGATCTCTTTATTCTGGAAACACTCAAATGAGACCAGCTATCCACTGACAAATTAATCAGATTTTTATTAACATTAATCCACGAACTGGGGAAAGGATGACAAAATATGAAGCAAAAACCATGTTTTTTTTACAAGTGAATAATCGACTGGCAAGCGTATGTCCGAGAAATGGCAAGCAAGACTATGATAATGAATTGTCTAGAAGGAGCCGCAAAAGGTCAGGAGGGAGGCCAATCCAATGAAGAAGGCTGAAACCCAGGACGCAGGAGAAGGTGGTGCAGGAGAAGGTGGAGATGTCTCATTTCCGGAAGAGCCACCAGATGCTGGGTTGCTGCCAGAGGGTGATATTGGAGGAGGTGCAGGAGGTGATGGTGGCCCAGATGCAGGCGAGGATGATGGTGGCCCAGATGCAGGGGAGCTTCTTGGAGTCTGACCTGAAGGAGATGAGGCAGGTGAAAATGGAGCAAGAGAGGATGGAGATGGAGCAAGAGACGATGGAGTTGGAGGTGAAGATGGGGAAGAAGAAGAAGGCACAGGGGAGGTAGATGGAGGAACTGCTGGAGAAGCCGAAGGTGGAAGTGAGGCTGGAGAAGGTGCAAGGGAAGCAGTTGGAGGAGATGAAGGTGGAAGAAGAGATACTGGAGAAGGTGCAAGGGAAGCAGTTGGAGGAAAGGAAGGTGAAAGAGATACTGGGGAAGGTGCACGAGAAGCACTTGGAGGAGAGGAAGGTGGAACTGGAGGAGATGTAGGAGAAGCAGTTGGAGAAGGGGAAGAAGAAGAAGGTGGAGAAGACTTTGAAGGTGAAATAGGAGATCCGCTTGGAGAAGAAGGTGGAGAGGACTTCGGAGCTGGGGTGATCTGACCCTTGTTGTTTCTAACTGCGAGTACAACAACAATCAATTTCTGGCCCTTCTCACAGTTCCCGGGTGCTCCACTGATGAAGAAGAATGATCCAGACCTATCAAACTTTAACTCAGAATTGCCATCTTCATACTTCTGAATCGGATTGCTAGTGTTGCATGAATCGTAATCATCCTTTGTCACAACCAGTACAGAGTCAGACTCCTTATTGTACCTGAAAACTGCAAAATCAAAAAGCACAAACAATAGAATCAGATGAAACCCATGTCAGGAAATGGACTTAAACTGATCAACGAATGAAACATATTGTATCAAGTACCAACCTAGAGAATCATTCACTTGGTATCTCATCCTCTGTGCCCAGTTGTTGTAGCTCTCTGAGGGATCGGCCACCCATCCTTTACTCCCTCCGACGTAGAATACATAAGCACTTGAATGACTGATCATACTCATGACTACCACGAGAGGTAAAGCTAAGAATCTGGCCATGATCATCGGCTTAACAGTCTCCTCCCTGTTTATCAGATGTACTTGGTGGTGATCAACAGAGCAAGGCAAAGAAATGGAGGCAGAGGGACTTAAGGGAACGAGTGAACAGTGAGATCGAAGTACATTACTATATATATGCATATCTATCCATCCATCTACGCATATAAATTCGTTCATAGCAATAATGGGTTTTACCGTTGTGGGCCACACAATAAATTATTGGGCAATTGTTTGTTTAGATGTGTTAATCCCCTCGTCATCGTTTGCAGAATAGATCAAAGGATATTCAAACGTCAGATTAACGGTAACAAGCCCCGCTTGTAACACGTTTTTGAACCAATCTTTCCTGGAATATGCTTAGCGAACATAACATCATGGAACAGGTTGCTTGACTGTACTTAAACATTATAAACGGTCTATAAAAACTTATATTTTTGCTACTTGTGGTTTGTGTAAGAGTTTTTGGGTCATTTTCGTGGGAAATGTATGAGGTCTGACTACCTACTGAATTGCATAATTTAAGCTGTCGGCATGAGAAGGTGGTTTTGTTTTTGCAGGAAACTGTGCACTCCTCAACAAACACGTGTAAGATCATCTACACGAGTCAGACACGCAGTTGAAGAAACCAAGTTCCTTTCTTCCACTTCATGTTTTTTTGTCTCTTAATTTTCTTCCACATCATGTTGAAATTTAAAAAATACGATAAACCGTAAACATAGCATATGCTCACTTCATTTTACGGTTACTCCATCGTAGAGAAGGGTGAGAGGCAAAGATCCAGGGCCGAACGCCCCATGGGCTTAAGGCCAATATTCTTTGGATACTATTCTTGGCAATGAAACCCATGACCCACGAAGCCTCTCTTATTATAACAGAGAAATTTGTCGTTTTATTTGAATTTCAAGTGTCAAAAGCTATGCTAATATTATGTGACATTCTATTTACATAACTTATAAGTTCTGAATATAAAACAAATAATGTACTAAGCCCACGACAATGGACTAGGGTAAGGGCACCCATGTTAATTCTCTTAAGTTCGATGTTTTTGTATAAAAACTAAACAACCAAATGTTGCCAAAGATCGATGGAGCCAAACCAAACTAACTCATGAGTAAAATAGGTATTTGGCTTATTTTGTTTGAATTGGCGCATGTTGTTTTGGAGCTTGAAGAAACACTGACTTAAAGCATAATAAGCTATAAATTAACAAAGTCAAATTCAAAGTTTGAGCTTAATGCACCTAATGTAAAAACGTCACTTTAGATTTACACAAAAATAACTTATATTTAATTAGCCAGAACCACTTGAAATAAAATGCCGAAAGTAAATAAATTGTATGATAATAAGGGACATTTGACCAATAAAAACGTAATATAGAATTTTAAATCTGTTGAATAGATCTTAAGTAAAATAATTAGCACACCTAATGAGTCCAAAATGTCATAAAAGTTCCAATAATACAACGTTCCTTATGACTATCTTCAAGCCGTACACTCCAAGTTATACGAGGGTCCTCTTAGGAATAAATTTTGGGTTAGTATTGTAAAACCCACGATTCGAGTTAGGGTTTTATATTCAGAACCGGTCGGGTCGACCGTTATTTTTCGAGTTGAGTCAGTTTCAGGACACGTGTACCGAGCCGACGCCGGTCACGTGTATGAGCTATGAGGGTCATGCGTACCCAAGTATATGATGATAACGTCATGAACACAGCAGAACAGAATGAGTTATTAGAATATATGAGAGTATGCCAGTGATTTTTTTTATTTTTATATATAGTGGATCGTAGAATTAGTTTTAGGCCGTTTACCGCGTTAGGACGCGTTACGGGCATTTTGGGTGGGTTGATAGTTCTAGAGCATATCATTATGATTTTTTGGTGTTGTTTGATTTTATGGGATTTTTCCCAAATTTTTTGGAATTTTTCTTACGACTTAAATATTATTTTGACTCGAGTCGGAGACGAGTCAAGTAATATTTACGACCTTGCACACCGCACCTTCCTTTCTTCCCAAACCCCGATGCCGCCCCCGTGCAGTGTCGCGCTGCCGCCGCCGACCGTCGCCGCCTAGCCCCGCGACGACGTCGTCGTGCTGCCCCGACCAAGTCCGGCCCCCATCGGGCCGCTGCGACGCCGGATCGCCGTGCCAAGCGCCACGCCCGCGCCGCGCTTCTGTCGTCGCCCGCGCCACCGGCGACCGTCGCCGCCATGATCGGGTAGTCGCCTCGACACCCTCGACCCCTAGCGGCCTTCCCCGACCGGAGCGGAGGCCATCGCCGCCCTGGCCGGCCGGATCTAGCGACCCATCGCCGCCGGCCCTGTTTTAGCCATTTTCCGGCGAGCCACCACCTCCGTTGGCCGCGTCGACCTCGTAGATGAGTCGGGGTCGCCGAGCCGGTTCCGAGGGTACCCAACACGACCCCTTTCCGACCAGTAGACGCCGCCGGCGATTGTCGCCGGAAAACCACCGGAAGTCGCCGGAAAACCGCAAGCAGCTGCCGGAAAACCGCCGAAAAATCGGAATTTCTGGGATTCGCCAGAATTCACCGGATCTTCCGTGGGGCTCACCCAGTGGAGCCCGATCGAGCTTCGGACGCCGATGAGCGCCAAATTTGAGCTCCGAGACGCGCGACGGAACCCTAGCCGTCGCCGATTGCCGACGATGTGAGGTATAATTACCTCCGATTGATTTATTTAAAATTGATGATAATTGTTAGCATAGCATGCTAGGGTTGATTAATTATCATGATTAATGTCTTGACCATGAATAAAGTAAAGATGCGCATGATGTGATTAACAGTGTGAATGAAGGTTAAGTGATCTAATGAAGTAAAGTAAATTTGAGCATGATAATCGAGTACAGACGTAACTTTGAGAAATACAATAAAATTGGTATTAATAGGATGAGTTAGAATTACTTTCACATTTATGATTGTTTGACTTGTTGGATGGTTGATGATTGAATTGTGATTGATGTTTGTTGAGTTTGATGCATCATTTAGTTAGCGGGCGTTAGTATTTAGTTTTGATGTGTAGGTGCGGAGTAGGAGCTCGCCGCCTAGGCGCGATGACACGCTTGGAGCTTCTACCAGGTCCGTTTAGGACTCGTCTGTTTTACTCTTTTCTATTGTATGTTGTTTTAATGCCTACAGGACGAGTTAAGTGGCGCTTTATCGGATCCCACTTAACTCGGGCCATTTAACCGAATAGTTTTCCGGATTAATAACCCCTCGAGGATGAGATCCCTCGAGGATGATTTCGAAAACAAGATCCACCACAAGTTGCCTTCGGGCCTATTATATAAATCCCTACCCAGCCCTATATATATATATGTAGTTTTCGCGTTTTCAGTGAGACGAGAGATGGAGAAATCGACTGCACGTACCATGCAGAGGATGCCGTGACAGTCAAAGCGGGCTCTGGATTAGTGCCAGCGGACTGTTCCATTCCCGAGGGATCCTGACAACTCCGCGTTTGAGTTCCTCACACCCGGAGAACGTGGAGGTTTACGGGTACTGTTTAGTACAGCGCATGTCCGGACTTGTGGTTCAAAGGGTACTAAAGGCGACTGCCTGAGAGTACTCGGCCTTCGTGCTCAAGGCCAGGAGAAATATGGAGGTAAGGAGAGGGCTTAGGATAAAGTTTCACGAGAAGTACTGAAAAAGAAGTGCCGAGAGCGGCACAGTACCAGCAGCAGATCAGTAAGTTTGGGATGCTACCGGGTCTGCAGCCCAGTGGCTCCTCAGTAGTGCCCTTCAGAGTGTTCACGTGGAGTATGATGTTTTCTTTCATATGAGAGTTTGCTCTCATAGCCAGCTTGTTATAGTTATTTTATTTTCCGGACCAGTAACACTTGTTACTGACGTGTTTTTATACTATATGTAGGTAATAATCACGAGTTGAAGGAGCCAGCTTGGACGGAGGAGCATTGTTGTCACTTGCACACATGTTAGTCGATTGAGTGTTTATATTTTATTGATGATGCTATCATATTGTGAATGATGTGAAATACTAAGACATGATAGGATATGATTAAACGCAACGAAATAATGTTATGACATGATGAAAAGCTAAGATATGATGATAAGAGGTGAGATGTGATCAGAGTGCGCAGCAGAAGTATGGCCCAAGTTCTATAATGAATATACAGTATATTAGATTATGTGTGATTAAAATTATTGATATATGCATATATATTGGTATGTATTGTTTTGACAGGGTGGATCCTAATTGCACTTTTAGGGGAAATTCTGTTCGTTTTATTTTAGAATTTTTATTGAGTTTAATCGTAATGGTATTGGTGTGTGCTTGAATTGCATGTCATTCATGTAGTACCACGTTAGGGTTGTATATTCATCAATGCATTGCGAGTCGTATCTTCATCTTAAGACGCCGAGATTGGATCCGCATGAGTTAGGTTCGGGTTAGCCGACCTAACCGGGGCCTGTAACATGCCGGTTCGGTTCACGAGTGTGGACCGGATTTGGGGTGTTACAAGTATTTTCAAATACATAAGCAAAACATACAAATAATGAATAATAGGTAAATTTAAAATATCTTTAAATTATTATAAACCTATGGTGAGCTCTTTGCTTAGAATGATGACTGTATGCCAACAAAATATCACAAGCCTAAATATGCACTTTCTATAGGCCCTAAAACCTAAACCCTAAACCTTAAACCCTAAACCCTAAATCTCAAACCCTAAATACTAAACCATAAACACTTAAACCATAAACTCTAAACCCTAAACCCTAAACTTTAAATATGCACTTACTAGAGGCTATCTGATTTGTCATTAGTCCATTCTCGTACCCTAAAAGTACATAATTGACCATCCCATTATTTTTTTGACATTGGAGCAGGGTTGTACATTTTACATATTTTAATCGCAGTGCGTACAACTAGATTGAGGCTCAATTCTAAACCCTAAAATTTAAATCAGAATAGGCCCAAACTTTAAATATAATATATGCTATAAGAGCAACCATGATACTTATAATACTTATTAAAATAAGATCTAATTTATTAGTAAGAACATCATATAAATCTTCAACTAAAGTTAATTATTTTGAAGAAATAACTTAACCCATCATTTTATGTTTAAGTCAAATTATTACAAATAAAACTAGATTACTTAAACTAACACAGTATTTGATTGTGGGCTAGATTGACAATGGGTTGGGCTCTTAATAATATGTTAAGGGTATGAATTAAAAGGACAAATTTTTTTAGTGTGGATTATGACATTCCCCAAATTAGTTTAATATTTAATATCTATTAAAATAATATCTAATTTATTAATTAGAATAATACATAGATCTTCAACTTATGTTAACTATTTTAAAAAATAACTTTGCCCGTCAAAGTGAACATGAGCGGTTCGTTACAACAACGTCCTAATCGGTGAAGAGTAACATATACAAAGGTAAAACAACTAACTTAGAACCTCATGGTAGTAGGTTACGAGGAGACGCGGTTCGTTACAACATCGTCATAATCAGTGAAGAGGAACATATACGAAGGTTAAACAACTAACTTAGAACTTCAAGGTAGTAGGCTACGAGTAGACACGAAAAGAAGAGAAAAGAAAAAGAAGAATAAATTAGAGGCGGTCGATCCTCTTACCATCGTGCCCTTGTTTACAAATGTGCCTCACTTAAATATCTTTCCAACTATTCAATTGTTCATTCCTTGCTTAATTAACTTGCAATCCTTCAAATTTCAAGATTTGTAAACTCATTACCTTGAAAATTTTAAGTTTGACTATATCTACAAGCACCCTATGATTCTTTGCCTCTCTAGACACCATTATTCAACATGAGATACCCTCATGATCAAACCATATGGCGTTTGGTTGTTTATCCAATGTTGATATTGAATTCAATTAAAGGAGTAAAAAACCATAGCTCAGAAAATAATAGTTTCATTAAAAATAATTCTCCAAAAATCTAAGATAAATGTCCATCTTAATTGAGATAAATCATGATCTACTTGATGTCTTATTACCTATGTGCAGGAATAACTTATATTTTATGGAGGTCTTAGATATTAATTTAAAAACCCACTACTTTACACATTAAGATAAAAATCTTAATATGTAAGATGCCACAAAAATTGGTTTCACATCTACACTAGCTAATTCGCCCATATCCAATATATTAGTGATGATATGTTTATAAATTTTTAATTCGATTAACTAATTTTGAAAAAATAACTTAATTAATTTAGAATGGTTGTTTATGCATAAGATAAGAGCTGCGTTTGAAGTTTGAACTTGTTGCAACCGTTAAAAGACTCTACATTGGACTAGTTCAAAACTAATTAAATTCGAAATGAATCATGCTTGATTATTTAGAATTAGTTTTCAGGCTGCTCCGCTAAGATCAAGCTTGAGCTGACTATTCTTTTATAAAACAAATAGTTTATATTTTAAAATAAGCAAGATGAAAAAAGAACAAGGCTCAATTTTGCTCATTAATTGTTCCAAAATCTCAAAGGTTGAACAGTAAACCAAATAATATTTATTTCAACATGATACCCCCTCATGAAAGAAAAGTTTTAACAAGTCCTAGCGCGGACAAACATAAAAATCATTCATATTTATATAATTTTATCTCTTGTCATAAAAACACAAAATTATTTTCAAAAATATGTCAAAACTATTAAAAAGGAAATTAAATACTATATACTATAAAAAAAAAAACAAGCAAGCTTAAGCTAATTGTACTAATACTCTCCTCTAGTGCGAAATATATTCAACTTCAACGTCCCAAACAGAAACCACACTAGCAAACTTGTACAAAACATAACACATACCAGACATGACTTGATGTTGATGAGTACCCCTTGTCAAGAATGCCACCCATAATTTCAAATCGCAAGATTTTTTTCCAGAGGAAATAAATAGCAAGAAGTTAGTTTAGTCAAAGCTCCCTTTAACTTACTGTGGGCATGCAGTACCGGAAAATATTATCACATCTGGCAACTTAATTTCTATCAGCGGCTGAGGGTAAACAGGTGAAGATACAACCCCACTAGTAATTGGTATGTCAGAGTTATGATCTGTGGCATTTACTTCTTCCTCTTCTTATTTCTGGTGATGAAAGGCGAAGTGCAGCTAGCACGCATAGCTGTAGTTAGATGAGGAGCCCAACTTCTTGCTGGGAAATGCAGTGGTGATATCTCAACCAGTCATATAGTAAGAGTTAATGCTTTCTTCAAGGATTTGCTTTGTCATACTAGTTGTGGACCTTGCAGACCCAAGAAAAAGCTAGTTGATCTGGCTGTCCACCTCCAAGAAATAGTACCATGGTTCAAGCATTTACAAATCTCACCCAAGTTCCCACCTACCGCCTGCTCCCTCTTCAAACCCTAATCTTGCATATACATGTAATGTCTGGATGGGGTAAGAAAAGAAATGTTTGGTAATGAAAAAGTTTTGCTTAAAATGTTTTGATATACTGTGAGCATGGTTCATGAGCAGTAGGTCTTCTGCTTTTCAAATCTAGTGGGAGAAGTGAATAGTTTAGTAAATGATTGGTTTAATGTAAGTTGTTGATAATAAAAAAGTAGTGTTCGCTATATGTTCATCCGTGCGTTCTCATTTACGTATTTTATGGCAAGAGCCGGATTTTTGGAGACGCCTGCTGCCGACGCCCTTAAAGCCTGACCGTTAATGATCCCTATCATCAAATGGTTAGGCCTAAGGGCATCGCCATGGGCGCCTGCAATAGGTGTTTCTAAAAAATTTTCTTGGGCAAATACTCCGAGGTTGGAATGCATGCAAGATGCAATTAAGATAACTTGTGGCTTCTGAATCTGCCTATCTGTTGAATTTATGCAAACTTAACAAACAACCACCACCAAACTTATTGAACTTTACTGGCATTTTACCTTCATGCATGAGTACGACCCCTGCGCATAGAATTAATTTTAAATTTTCAGTTTTGAAACACTAAACAACATCACCATTTCGTCTCAATTTGTAGCCTTTTTATAATTAGTAGGATCACTTGATATCACACTTTGCAATATTGTTTGCCTCTGATGATCATCTCAAGTCATCCAAAAGTTTATAAGCAACAATGAATATTATCCAAAGTAAAACGGAGAAGGCAATTATATATACATGCGATTCATGCAAACTAAGAAGGTAATTGAAACGTTCAAGGCCAGTAAGAAATTATTTCGATCACACGTTTCAACTCTATAGACTGGCCAGCCAAGAACAATTTCAGAGATGAAATTTAAAGTGCCATAAATACACCTGCAACAAATCAACCACCCCCCATACTGAAAATAGTTGCTTGAATTTACTAACTTGTAATCAAGCATCCTCTGTTTACAAATATAAAACATTGTTTTCACTCTTCATGCTCACCACATTGCATCCTTCCTCTGTGTCAGCCATGAAGAACTCAAGGCCAAGATCATTAAGTTCCAAGCTCATGTCCGCTCCCTTGGTGGCCATGCTTTTCCAAATTATCGTGCTTCATGCCATGGCAAGAAA
Organism: Piper betle; assembly: GCA_033002965.1. Taxonomy (NCBI): domain Eukaryota; kingdom Viridiplantae; phylum Streptophyta; class Magnoliopsida; order Piperales; family Piperaceae; genus Piper; species Piper betle. The sequence goes on along the minus strand of JAURVB010014618.1, from coordinate 182,675 downwards.
CCTGCAAGGAGTTGAAGATCAGAAAACCTACTATCCTCCGGACCCTCACCACTCTACACCAAGTATCTCTCTTCTTCATCATCTTCTTTCTCTTTTCTCATGGCGATGAAGTACTAGCGTTGATAAATTTTTTGTTGGATTTCTTTAACAGGTGTACCAACAACTCCTTCGCATGGAAGCCCGACACCTTCTGGGTCAGGAGGGAGCGGCAACTGTGGTACTCCACCAACTCACCATGGTGGGGGACACCACGGGGGAGGACACCATGGGGGAGGAGGTTACTACCACTCACCTCCAACTACACCTACAACACCAACTATTAATCCACCCACTGTTCCAGTGACTCCAACTCCTTCCCTTTCTCCACCAGTCGTTATAGACCCTGGCACCCCTCCTTACACCCCAAGTACCCCTTCCACTCCTCCCCTGCTTCCATCTCCCACCACTCCTCCCCTGCTTCCATCTCCCACCACTCCCCCTGCTTCCATCTCCCACCACTCCCCCTACATCGATCCCAACACCATCCCTCCTATTATCACCGGTACTTTCAAGTAAGCAGCTAGCTCAGCAACTCTCCAACATGGCTTCTTCACATTCTTTTATGGAGATTGCATACTAATATTTGCAGTATGTATTTGTGATCCCGTGCAGCTTTTGGATGACTCATCCCAACTTGATCTGGGGTATCTTTGGCTACTGGGGCACAGTCGGCCCTGTGTTTGGATTGACAACTACACCAGCTTTCACGCCAGGACTTAGTCTGCCGCAAGCTTTGGCCAACACTCGCGCTGACGGATATGGAGCTCTGTACAGAGAGGGGACTGCTTCTCTGCTCAACTCTCTCGCTACCAGGAACTTCTCCTACACCACCCAGCAAGTGAAGGACAGGTTCTCTGCTTCCTTGGTTTCAGACAATGCCGCCGCTGCTCAAGCCAGGCTCTTCAAGCATGCAAACGAAGGGAAGCTCAAGCTCATCAAACCATGAAAAGAGTTTCTATTAGCGTCCAAACAGTTTGTGCTACCAGTTATATTTTTTCTTGTGAATTTCTTCAAAGATGATCTCCTTTGTGCTTGGTTTGGTTTGTCATCTAGGCTTGTGTGGTACGTACTTTATGGTAAGTTTTTTCAATCATAATGTCATTTATATATGCATGCATGCGCATGTATGTATGCGTTTGTCTGGAATATATAGATGATTACAATATATACATGCTATTTGACATAGTTCTAAAAGTGTACCACTTTCTACTTTTAAGAGATGCGAGCTTTTAAACGTCAATATCGTCTATTCTATTCTACTCTATAATATAAAAGCCGAAAAGATGCGAAAAGCACCTTGGCCAGAAGCTGACTCTTGCATGCACCATATACACATATACACTCTCTTTAAAGAAACGAGAACAACATTATTTTGGTAATAGAATCAACTCAAGACAAATTACCGTTTAACATAAAGCGGCTAATGATCATTTTTGCTCATTTAGAGTATCTAAATTTTGAAAGTCACAATTTTTCTTTGTTTGGATGTTTTAAAATTTACTCATAATAAAATTTTAATTTTAGTCAAATAAATTTATGTAAAATTTTACAAAGTAATATTTTTTATAAAAAAATAAAATAAATTGAAATAAATTTTGAGTTGTACTGGCATGTGAAGGAATATTTCACTATTTTTATGTCAATCAAATAGACACGTAAACACTAATGATGAGGTCTAATCTATATATGTAGTCTACTAATTAATTTTCATCCACAGATGAGAAGAGTATCGGGCTCTCATTTGGTGTGGTGCTTAAATTTTGTAAATGTTACCATACGGAGGCGAAAGTAGAGTTCTCAAATTTAATGCATTAATTAATAATTTTAGGATCACAGTGATTAGGAATAAATGCTAATATCAAATTACTGTAGATATACTACCCACCGCTTTTTGTGGTCCCTTATTAGTCATTTTTTGGTCCTATAATAATTTAAAGTGTATCTCTCTCAAAAAAAACTTAAAGTATAAATTAATTTTACCGGTTTATAAACTATATTTGTCGATCATCAAATTAAAGGAGATTTTCTTTGCACTTTTTTAAAAAAATTTATGAAAGAGTTGGATTCAAATCGGATATGACCGATACTCATCAAATATCCGTTAACTTTCCAGTTCCAAAAGTATGTATTATATTTATTTTATTTATCATATAATTGTATCCAATCTAAATCCTCCAACCCCTTGATCTATATTAATTTGTCCGATTTGTTTTTAAAATGTCACATATTTTTCAAATAATATAAAAAATTTAATATGAGATGTGCTAAAAAATTAAATATTTTTATTAATATTTGAAAATAAAATATTGTTTTATTTTTTTTAAAAAATGTATTATTTTCGGATCGGATCACCCCGAACTTATATCTCTATCCAAACTAGTTCAGACCTATCTTTATTTATTAATTATAGTTATATAATTTGAATGTAATCACAAATATTTCCAACATTAGTCCAGAATATATTCCTGCTACCGTTTAGTATACAATATCGACCACACAAATCAATTTTTTTAAAAGAGTAACATATTTTGATTCTTATAGTCTAATTTGACTTAACTCGCTTGATGAACAACCTAATGAAGGCACGTAGGTTCCCAATCAATTAAACTCGATTTAACTAGATATTCTACTTGAAAAACTCGTGTAAAACCCATTACTCGAGTCAAACTTTTACATTATTGAACCTAGCGATTTAATTATAGGTTCAAATCAAGTAAGTTTCATAAATAACATGCTGAGTCGAGGCCAGCCATGAGTTATAAGCACTAAGAGTTAAGTATACCTGAGTATATGATGATAGCGTTAGAAAGATAATAAAAAATGAGTTATCACAGTATATGATAGTATGAAGTATTTTTTATATATGTATTTGATCGTAGAATTATTTTTACGTCGAATAACACATTAGGATGCATTATACGATAGGTGGGTTATTAGTTAGAGAACATGTCATTGTGATGTTATGATTTATATTACATTTTACAAGATTTTTTTCCTATTTTTTGGATTTTTTAGGATTTTTTACGAGTTAGTTATTATTTTTTATTCTAGTCGGAGTCAAGTCAAATTTTATTTACAAGACTACCCCTGAGACTCACACCGAACTTTTCCTCCCCCAAACCCCGATCGCCGCCATACACCACCCCCACCCTCACTGTCGACGACCCTTCTGGTATCCACACCGTTGCCAGATCGATGCAGCAAAGCCCCACAGAGGCATTGCTGTACCACCCGAGCACCCCCAGCCGCCACCCAATCTCCACAACGTCGATTCCCCGATCAATAGCACTATGCTCCACCACGCCAATTCATTGTAGTCTGAGTTGCTGTGCTGCCACCGTGCTGCCTACTCCTTCCCCTTCGACCTCCCAACATTTCCCCGATACACGTCCTTGTCGGAAAAGTCATTGGAAAGCCACTAGAAAGCCCCCATAAACTGCCAAAAATCGACAAAAATTTCCAAAAAAATGCTAGAAAAATTGGATTGGCTGAAATTTTCCGGATCTTCTCTCAAATTCATCCTGTTGAACCCGATCAAATTTTGGACGCTGTCAGTTGCCGAATTCGAGTTTTGAGCCACTTGAGGAAACCCTAGTCATCGCCGATTACCGACGACACGAGGTATAATTAACTCTAACTTAATTACTTTAATGTGATAATTATTAGCACTATATGCTAGGATTGATGAATTGATGTGTTAGATATTTTTATTGTAAATAAAAATATGAATTGCTTAATTGAATTCTATTAAAACGAACGCTAATAAACTAATTAGGTAAATTAAATAAGTATCGTAATCTAATACAACGTAGCATAGGGGAAAACTAATATGAGATTGATGTGAGTATGTGTTGATGTGTGATTGCATTATAAGCGGGCACTAGCTTTTAGTTTGACTTGTAGGTAGGTAGTAGGAGCTCTCCATTTAGCGCGTGGACACGATTGGAGATGATGGACATATCGAGTGGTAGACTTATTGTATCCCACTCCACATGGGCCATCTAGTCGTATGAAATTTTCGAATTAATAACCCTAAAGGATGAGATCTCTCGAATTTATTTTTGAAACTCAAATCAAGCTCACGATGCTTTCTATATTGAAATCCCTACCCAGGCATATATACATGTCATTTTTCACTTTTTCAGTGAAATGTGAGATGTGAGATGTGACATGATGGAAAATTGACCGCCGCATCTTAAGATAGGGCGTATGTTTGTTAAAGCGGGCTTCGGAATTAACAAGTGTTTGTTCCATTCCCTAGAGATCTTAATAGCTTCACCTTTAAGTTTTTTAAACTCAAAGAAGTGTGGAGGTTTATAAGTACTGTTATGCAACACATGTCCAAACTTGTAGTTTTAAAGGGTACTTAAGGCATATGCCTGAGAGTAATCAATCCTTGTACTAAGGGTTGGGAGTGATACAAAGAATGTAGAAGGCTGAAAAGAAAGAGAATGATTTTCCCATACAAGAAATATTTTAAAATGGACAATGAATGATATGATATAGAAAGGGAACGTTATTGTAAAACCCGTGACTCGAGTCAGGGTTTTACGTTACCGAACCAGTCGGTTCGACCGTTGGTTCAAGTCGAGTCAGTTTTATGAACCGCGTGCTTAGTCGAGGCTAGCCGTGAGTTATGAGCGATGAGAGTCAGGTGTACCTGAATATATGATGATAACGTTGAGAAGATGGTGAGATATGAGTTATCAGAATATATGAAAGTATGCAGTATTTTTTTCTTTTTATATGTTTGATCGTAGAAATAGTTTTAGGCTGAATGATGCATTAGGGCGCGTTGGATTATATTTAGGTGGGTTGTTAATTATAAAGCATGCCATTTGGATGTTGTTGTCTTTGTTTTATTTTATGGAATTTTTCATATTTTTTCTAGATTTTTATAGAATTTATTACGAACTAGTTATTATTTTGACTCGAGTAGGAATCGAGTCAATACTTAATTACGAAACTGCCATAGAGGGTATTTTTCTCCCTCCCGACCCTTCTTCACCCAAACCCTCGCCGCCCACTTTGTTCGTCGCCGCCACTGCCGTCGACTGTCGCCCCGCCGCCGGAACCAATCGTCCGTCGTCCCCTCGCCGTCGCCGTGCCGCCCCGACCAACCCCGGCCACCGATCGCCTGCCGGCAGGCCGCCGCGATGCCGCGAAGCCGCCTCAGCCGTCTCCACTCCGAGCCTGAGTCCGCCGTCGTCCAGGCCGCGCTGCCGTCGTTGTGACCCCGACGACCACCCCTCGCCGTCGCCGACATTTCCCCCATCATCCCAACCGCCGTCGAGGCCGGCCGCAGCCCCGATCGGAGAACGCCGCCGCCGCCGCCCATTTTCGACGCCGCCGCCGCCGCCGACGGCCATCGCCGCCCCAGTTGCTTTGTTTGACACCACCATTGGACCAAGCTCGTCGAGCTGGTGCCGATAGAGCGTCTGATTGCCCCGTCCCGAATCCTTGCCGAAAAATTGCCAGAATCCGCCGGAAAACCATCGGAATCCGCCGGAAAACCAACGACACTCGCCGGAAAACTGCCGGAACCGCCAAAAATTGGATTCGTGGGAAATTCGCCGGATCATCCGCCGAACACACCCGGTCCAATCTGATCGGACTTCGGATGCCACTAGGTGCCGGATTCAAGTTTCGAGCCACGAAACGGAAACCCTAGCCGTCGCCGATTTTCGACGACGCGAGGTATAATTTATTTTAACTTAGTTATTTAAAAGTATTGATTATTAGAATTGCATTCTAGGATTGGTGAATTGTGTGTTATAATAATATATATAAATGTAGATTTGATTAAGGATAAAATATGAAATTTGTTTGATTGAGTGGTGTTAAAAATTGAGGCTAAGAAACTAATTAGGGTAACTAGGTAATGATCATGATTTAATGCAAACTAGCCTAAGTAGACTTGCTAGAATTGATATAGGTTGATGTGTGTTGATTGATGCGTGATTGTATTGATTGTGTGTGCATGCTATAGGATGTGTGATTCATCATGCGAGCGTTAGTTTTTAGCTTGATTGTGTAGGTATGGTGTAGGAGCTTGCCGCCTAGGCGCGTGGACCCATTTGGAGCTTCTACCAGGTCCGTTTAGAACTCGTTCTCTGTTTTATGCTATTCTATTGTGTATTTGATTTATTACATGCAGGACGTGTTAAGTGGCGTTTTATCGGATCCGACTTAACTCGGGTCATTTAGCCAATAATTTTCTGGATTAATAATCCTAGAGGATGAGATCCTTCGAGTTTGTTTTCGAACTTCAGATCCAGCTCACGTTGCCTTCGGGCCTATTGTATAAATCCCAACCCAGACCTATATATATGTATAGTTTTCGCATTTTTGTGAGAGATTGAATGAGAGAAATCCGACTACCGTGCTACGCGAGCAGGCACGTGTGAGTCGATAGTGGGCTCTAGAATGGTGTACAAGCCGTTTCATTCCCGAGGGATCCTGACAACTCCACCTTTGAGTTCCTCAAACCCGGAGAAGTGTGGAGGTTCACGGGTACTGCATTGCAGCGCATGTCTAGACTTGTGGTTTCAAAGGGTACTGAAGGCGACTACCTGAGAATACTCGGCCTTCGTGCTCAAGGCCAGGAGTAATATGGAAAGGAATGAGATTTGATGCGAGAAGCAATAGAGAAATGGCCGAGGTATGAGAATGTGAAAGATAGGGGGACGCTATCGACCCGAGGGCGACGGCTCTCGTATGTGCCCTGATAAGAGTTCTTGAGGAAGTATATGGTTTTCATTCAACAGGAGAGTTTGCTCTCCTGTGCCAGATTGATATTAGTTATTTTTCGGGCCGGTAACACTCGTTATTGACGGTTTTTCTATATATATGTGGGTGAGGAATGTGAGCGATGAAAGCTGTCGGGATTGCGGAAGAGCAACACGGGACCGCGCACACATGTACTTGCCGCGTGTAACGTATGTATAATGATGGTGTGTTATTGTTATGTAAATGATAATTTTGATGTGCTTGCTTGAATGAATTACTTGTTATGAAACGAACTGATAAATATGAATGAGTAGGGAGCCTTGGAGTTCAGACTCGGCTCGGGTAAAAACGAATGAGATAATGATTTAATGTCAATGTAGATTGGTATGTGTTATCGTATTTTCATAAAATATTTATATACCCTTGTTGTGGACAGGTTGGCCCCTATTGCACTTTTAGGGGAAACTCTGTCCGTTTTTTCGTAGTAGCATATATTTTCTTTTGGTTTCTCATTTGTTGTTTTGTCTTGTTTTTGCTTGTACATCATAGCATGCATGTAGGACCGCATTAGAATCCAATCGTTCCCATGCATGCATTTCATATTTGCATCTCCATCTTGAGACGCCGAGAGTAGATCCAGGTCGGCTTAACCAAATTTAGTAGATTAGTGAACGGTTAGGTCACCGGTGACATTTCCAGGTCGGTTCACTGGTGAGCCGAAATGGGGTGTTACAGTTATCGCGCAAGGTCGATGACTCCTAGTTATTTCTCTTATGAGAGTTTTGTCTGTGAGGAAGAGTAACGAGGTTTTCATTCAACAAGAGGGTAACTATTAGTTATTTTTGAATCGATAATGTTTGTTACTGACAGCTTTTTATTATCTATATTGGTGAGAACTGCGAGCAATAGCTCTGTCGGGACTATGGAAGAGCGGCATTGAAACCGCGCACACATTTACCTACCGAGTGTAATAGGTGTTAATGATGTGTGTTGAATTGTGTAGATGATGAAATTTGAATGCTATTTTGTGAACTTATTATAAATATTTTACTTGTGAATGGAAATGAATAAGTTGAGCTATGAAGTTTAACTCGGCTTAGATGATGAGAAAAGTAACAATAACTGAAATGTAAACGAAATGTTGTGTTTTGAATGTGTTTTTTTTTATAAATATATATTGTTTGTTATTGATAAGGTGGTCCTTATTATACTTTAGGAGAAACTTTGTCCATTTTGTTTTAAAAATAATTATTTTTTTAAAACTTTTCATTTGTTTGGTTTGTTTTATGTCTGATTGCATATCATAGCATGCATACAGGATAACGTTAGAACTCATTCATCTCATTCATGTTTTGTATGTTACATCACCATCTTAAGACAGAGAGGGTAAATCCTGGTCGACTTAATCGAATAAAGTAGATTAGCGAATGGTTTGGTCGTCAGTAATATTTTTGGGATAATTCAAAGGTGAACCAAAATAGGATGTTACAACTCACCTTGAAGCTCAACTCAATATTAAACGAGTTGGGCTGAGCTTATACCCGCACAACTTGGTTTGACTCAAAATTTGATACTTTAAATAAAAAATAAAAATTTTTATTATACTCATCTTAATTTTTTTATATAAATATAACCAAATTATAAAATATTATTATATAATATCAAATTAAATAAATTTATGGATGATTAAATTATCTTTCATACATAATTATGTCAAATTTAAAATATTTTAATTATAAATTAATTTTTAGCATAAATTATATTTAAAAAATAGTATCAATGTATACGAATTATGCTATCTTAAATTTAAATTAAATTTAAAATTAGATGAATTGAGCTTGAGCCTCTCTCGAGTCTCGTCGATGAACACCCGTGATCCCAATGTTATAAAATATTTTTCTATTTATTTTTCAATAAAAACCCATTAAGGCTACAACGACACGTCCCCCCAATTCTCGCTGCCTACCTGCGCATTCTCTGGGTGCAGACCTTCTGCTTCTTCAGATCTCCCTCCATTCTTGCCCTTACTCTCCTCTCCCGCCCGCCTCTTGTCCTGCCCGATTTGGCGCTGTATTCGGTGAGTTCTGCTCGTCTCTCTTGTTCCCGCTTTCTGGGTTGTGTTTGGTAGAGATTAATGTGTTTTTGGGCCTTTCTTTGGTGGTGAATTTGGTAATGTGTTGTCGGTCTGTGTTGATTTGATTGGAACTGGCAATGTAGTGCGGGGGGAGCGTGTGTTTGAGGGTGTTGATGCGTGGGAAGTTGAAATGAGTCGGCTTTTGTCGTTGAACATTGATTTTAGAAAGAGATCACGGTGCGGATCGGGTGAATTGGGTTTATGTAGGTTTGATTTCTTATGTCATTGTTTGATTGGATCTTGCTTCTACGTTGATAACAAATAAATGTCGGTGAAAGTTGGATCTTGTGGTAGAGGAGCCGATCATTTCATTATCATATGACATTACGTCTCTAGTTGTTTATTTATTTTTTTGTTTGTAGATTTGTCCTTTTGTTTAACTCTGGTGTACCTCTACATCAATGTTCTAGGTGCTGTTCGTTTGCTTTTTATTAATCGGTGATATTTTGTCACAGTCTCAGCTAATTTGAATAGCATTATGTTGGATCCAGTAGTTGTGAGGAGCTTATTTGTTATACTTGAGGATCTGCCAAAATGATCTCACTCCAATCGATTAACTAATTGAAATTTGTAATTTAAAAATGGGGAGAATGTTTGGGGCATGAATTATATATCACTCTGATGAGCTGGTTTATGAACAGATCTGAGAGATGGCAGTATACGCTCGCAAAAACATACTTATCACAGTTGCTGCTGGCTTTATATCTTCCCATTTTGCCGATCGCCTTACGCATAACTACCCTGGGTACAAAATTGTTGTTCTTGACAAGGAGGATTACTGCTCGAACCACAATAATCTCATTCCTTCCTTATCTTCGCTGAATTTTAAGTTTGTCAAGGGCGATATCAGAAGTGCTGATTTGGTTAACTTCCTCCTGATCACTGAGTCCATTGATACCATAATGCACTTTGCAGCTCAAACTCATGTTGATAACTCCTTTGGAAACAGTTTTGAGTTCACCAAAAACAACATCTATGGTACCCATGTTCTTCTGGAGGCTTGCAAGGTGACTGGCCAGATAAGGAGGTTTATTCATGTGAGCACAGATGAGGTATACGGGGAGACTGATGAGGATGCTGTAGTTGGCAATCATGAGGCTTCCCAATTTCCCCCGACCAACCTGTACTCTGCCACCAAAAACTATCGCAGAAATGCTTGTCATGGCGTATGGAAGATCGTATGGTTTACCCGTCATTACTACCGGAGGGAACACTGTCTATGGGCCGAACCAATTTCCTGAGAAGTTGATTCCAAAATTTATTCTGCTGGCAATGAGGGGAAAGCCGCTACCTATTCATGGTGATGGGTCAAATGTGAGGAGTTATCTGTACTGTGAGGATGTTGCTGAGGCATTCGAGGTGGTTCTTCACAGAGGGGAAGTTGGACATGTTTGTAATATAGGCACCAAGAAAGAGAGAAGAGTCATTGATGTGGCCAAAGATATCTGCAAGCTTTTCAACATGGATCCTGATTGTAATATCAAGTTTGTGGAATCGGCCTTTCAATGACCAGCGGTACTTCTTGGATGATCAGAAGCTAAAGAACATAGGTTGGTCTGAGAGAACCACATGGGAAGAAGGTTTGAAGAAAACCATGGAGTGGTACATCAAGCATCCTGATTGGTCGGGTGATGTGTCTGGGGCATTATTGCCTCACCCTAGAACGCTCATGATGCCTGCTACAAAAAGGCAAGCTGATGGTTAGAAAAACCTAATGGAATAGCTTACCCACCATCTGCTCAAAAGCCATCTTTTAAATTTTTAATATATGGTAGAACTGGATGGATAGGTGGACTGCTTGGAAAGATATGTGAAAAACAGGGGATTCCATATGAATATGGAAAGGGTCGATTGGAGGATCGTTCCCAGCTCTTAGCAGACGTTAAGAATGTGAAACCCACATATGTGCTGAATGCTGCTGGGGTGACCGGCAGGCCTCATGTTGATTGGTGTGATTTCCACAAGCCCAAGACTATTCGTACTAATGTGGTGGGCACTCTGAATTTGGCTGATATTTGCCGTGAAAGTGGTATTTTGATGTTGAATTTCGCCACTGGCTGCATCTTTGAGTATGATCCTGAACACCCAGAAGGATCTGGCATTGGATTCAAGGAGGAAGACAGACCCAACTTTACTGGGTCATTTTATTCAAAGACTAAGGCTATGGTAGTATATATGCCGTCTCTGTTTTATCATTGACTATTATCATTTGATGCAAGGCATTGATGGATCATTGTGTCTTTATATTGCTAAACCCAGGTCGAGGAGCTTCTGAAGGAATATGATAATGTGTGCACATTGAGAGTCAGGATGCCAATTTCGTCTGATCTCAGCAATCCTCGTAACTTCATTACCAAAATCTCTCGGTATAGCAAGGTGGTGAACATCCCTAACAGCATGACTATATTGGACGAGCTTCTGCCTCATTTCATTGAAATGGCAAAGAGGAATTTGAAAGGCATATGGAACTTCACAAATCCTGGTGTTGTAAGCCACAATGAGATTGTGGAAATGTATAAGGAATACATTGATCCCGACTTCACATGGGTTAACTTCTCTCTGGAGGAGCAGGCGAAGGCTATTGTGGCTCCAAGAAGTAACAACGAGATGGATGCTTCAAAGTTGAAAAAGGAGTTCCCAGAGCTTCTCTCCATTAAGGAGTCCTTGATCAAGTATGCTTTTGAACCAAACAAGAGGGTTTGATGGTGCAGTGAAGTATCATACCTTTCCCACCCCATACTATGAATGTTGTTACCATTAGTACCAAGATTATCCTTGGTTATAGATGCTTTATTGGCCATAGAATAATTCTTTTGTCAATTTTTACTTCTATTCTTGCTGGCAATTATGCCACAGTGATCGTATTTTTGCCCATGTAAGGTAGTAGGCTGATTGTCATCTTCGTTGTATCTGCGAGTTTAGCAGGGATGCTGCTGCAAACAAATGTAAACGCTTTTACTTTATAATCTAGTTGATCACGCATTTTAAGTATTAATGCAGCCTTTAGCTGTATTTATTTTCCTTGTTTGTTGCTTCATTTTTCCTCTTTTGGTTAAGCAATTATTTGATGAATGCATATGATCAATGCTTTCAGGTGAGGTGAAAGGTGGATGCCCCGAGGTTGTCCTCAACCCAGCCACCCGAGTATATCTCCATTAATTAAGTTGACAGCCAGAGACTTCTCACTTCCCCAAAATGTAAGAAGTAATAATAAAAAATTTGTTGAGAGTGGGATTTGAACCCACGCCCTTTCGGACCAGAACCTTAATCTGGCGCCTTAGACCAACTCGGCCATCTCAACTTTGATGTATATTGGTAAACAAAACTTTATATATTAGTAATTAATTGTCCAGCTGGATATATCCTTTGCATTAGAAATCACTTACCGACGAGGAAAACCAATTAAAGAAGCCGTGGTGGAAATTAAAGAGACTAGCAATGCTTGTATTCTAAAGCTATTGTATTTTGTTATAATTTTTTTCTTCTTTTTTTACCACCTCATCCCAAATAAAACGCCGGGGAGAAAAATCCTTATTTAGAATCCACACGGGAATTTTCGACCAAACTTAACTTGAGCCTTGTTCAGACTTAAAAGAAAATTAATCAACCGCCAAAAACATGGGGCCGCAATTATCGCCTTCAAAAGACATGCATTTGAAAGAGCACTCCTACAGCTCTAGAATTTAGCATAACACTTCAATGGTTTGAAAAGCTTGGATCATGTTGTTGACATTTCATATTTTAGAGCAAACTTTTCCGACATCAAAGAGAATGTGCACCAGCCAACAACAAGTCTAAATAAGGCGGTTCATAACTCAATTATGTTTTATTGAGCTTCCGAACTTTTACTCTAATTCATCATTTGAAGCGAGTGTTCACCTGTCAATTTGGCTGATGTTGAAGCTTAATATTTTGTTTTAAAAATAAATTTTAAACATTCATATTAGTTTCACTTTCATGAAATAGCCCTAAAGCAATTAAAAAAATGACGATTTCCAAGTCAATTTTAACATTGTTTTATTTTACCTATTACGAAAATCTACTACAAACAGGCTATCATAATTCTCTAAAAAAATTAATATAAATAATACTAAGCAGAGTATAAATAAATACAAATTAAACTAATTTGAGCTTGATTGAAAGTTAAATAAACTCGAGCACAAACAAGCTCAAATTCATAGCAAAGAAGCCTTGTTTGAGCAAAGGAAAACCCCACATGTCAGACTCACTTATGCGCATCCCAAGATATATTGAAAAAAAGAGGAAAAAAGTTCATGTACCAGAAAAAATAAAAAAACAAAACAATGAAGATCTGACATTATCAATGAGTTTTATTTCCGGTGCATCGTTGTAGTATGGTATTTGCAGTCAAGGGAATATAAAACAGGTATCCTATATAAACTGCTACCTATATCTTTGCTTTCTCAGTATGTACAACAGTTGGAAGATTTGAGTGAGTTACAGACAAGACTGTATATACTTACAGAGCTACCCAAGCAGAGACTGAAGCCATAACCTTCTTCTCTCCGCTCAACGTGCACCTCTGCGAACAAAATTAAGATAACGGGTTTTATTTCCTCCTTTACTACTCTATTATTCCACAGCTCTTCATCATTTCACTCGAGTAATTGACGTGTACTGTCCACAAGCTTTTCAGCTTAGGATATGCAATTGGCAGCCATGGCTTTGCCGGGCCACTATAGTGTAGAACAGCAGCTGACTCCAATAAATCCAGATTCACTTCTAGGACTTCCTCACCCAACCCCGAGACATGCCATGCAGGGTCAATGGGGTGGACGAGGTCAGCAAATGCAATCAATGCTGGTGGCAGTGATCCAATCCGCCACAGTGCAAAATTAGCTTCTTGATTCTGCAAGAAAAGAATGAAAAAGATGTCAGCAATAGCGCATTAAGCATTGGGTTATTTACATATAACATACAAAATATATGCCAGAATGATTGATAAAGGTGTTGATGTCTGAACAAGCAGGTTACCAGTTTAAACCATTTGTTGTAGACTCGCGTGATATTAGTCGCTCTCCAAGCGTCAAGATCAAATATGTTCATGCCATAAAGCCATGCACATTGGTTTTCTTCTACTCCGAAAGACAAAATTTCTGGATTTGAAAAATTCAAGTGTTCCCCTAAGACTCGTCCGAAACAAGTGCTGCTTTCCTCGCCTTCTCTAATCCATGAGCCAACTGCACCGTTAACCTTACCGTTAAGATGCAATGACCAGAGGGGCGATAAATCTCGTTGAACTACCACATCATCGTCTAGAAAGACTATCTTGTCAAGCTCCGGGAAAAGCTGAAGTGTTTTCAAATTACCCATGCAAATACAAAGACAAAACATCACCAATTAAGAAGCAAAATATGCTAACCAATATCAATTTATAATTTTTTTATAATTACAAATTTCTGCCATACTTTTCACTTTCAATCTTCCTAAAGTATAACTTCACAGAACATACTGCAAGATAGAGTTCTAATGGGCGAACTCCTAATGGATAACTACAGCTAAAAAGTGAACTTTTGTTCATTTTGTTCATTCAATTGGCTCCATTTTCTCAAGGAAACAAATGAGGTCACCAAACACAAAGGACTTTGTCTAGTCAGTAGAGGGCTAAGAGCACCAATAAAAAATTGATTAATCTATCAGCTGCATATCAGAAAATGATTTGAAATTTATCAAGCTTAATCCCTTCCGACAAGAAGAATTACCTCTGGAAGATATATCCTGATGTGATTAAGAAGTGATATTGCGCTTGGCCTGAGAGTTTCCAGCCGCCACTTATCATCTCCCTCCTCCATGGCACTGCCTCTATCATATTTGAAGTGATGCTCTTGGATAGCCAGATGGAGGTCCATCATCTCCGTAGTCCTGGAGTTGATGCTAACAGACCAATCGTAATGGTGGAGACCTTTCACCTCCACGATCGCTGGCCACACAGGGTTCAATGCAAACCATGCATGCATAGGTGCATAAGTCTTCTTATCGGTTATCACATGAAATACCATCCTATCTGCCCGAGAGGAAGCCATGACGGCCGATGCTACTACCACCCCTGCAGCTAGTACGTTATCGGAGATAATGGCCACATGGTGGTAGGACTTGTCCTTGAGCCTAGACGCATACTCAGGTGGCGGTAGAGAGGTCCTTGCACGAGAATTAGTCGAGTACTCCTCCGCCAACCTCAAGCAAAGGCAGTGCAGATTGTTGGGCACTCCAATAGAGGCAAGGTGACGATACGCCGACCTCTGTTTTCTTGCCCATTGCATTTTTCTTTCCATGTTCAAGACCTGCCAGAGTCATTTTTATGTTAAACAAAATGTACACTAGAGTCTCACTGGCAAATGCATAACGGTACATCCTTTGTCATTCCTCTCCTATCAGTTTATCATAGAAGCTTATAATTTGTCCTTGTCCTTTACAACGTCATCAGTAAATTCCCTCATTTTCCCTCCTATTACTTGAAACAAATTCTACCCACATAAAATTTTCTCTTCTAGCAGTTACTTCTTTGCAACCTCACAGCTGCCAGCAATGTACAACCGGACCCTCAGACAATAACACCAGACAATACAACAGTCCAAGTTGTAGCCAATGGTGGGATTGGTTGGACCAAGAAGATAATAAAAGTGAACTACATGACAAGATTCCAGACGCACTACCACAGAGTGGGGCTAGATGTAGTCAGGTCATGAGATGGACTCGTTCTTAATTCCCACACTAGCCTATCATGACCGGATATATGTCACGGATTCACGACCTATCTAGGCCATTCCCCCCATTTCTTCACCCGCAGGTATTTTATATCAATCGTGGTCAGAGGAAAGACCACGCTATGCTTACAGCATGATGACGAAAAGCAATGAGCGTCCAGAAAGGTTACGTACCAAGGACTTAGTTTTGGAGACGAAGGAACGAACGTCGAGTTTCTTATCGGCGGCCTCGGCCACCAGCTCGTCGAAGGTCTCCGGCAACCTATTTTCACTCCTTCCACCTACTAATTCTCTTCTTCCTGAGGACCCCCTCACCGCCACCCCGTCCCCTTCCTTGGTCTCTAGCAGTGCTCTTGTCAGCTCGTTGGCCAGCCTCTGCACTCATTCATGACAAACAATCCCATTATACAAAGTAGGAATCATCCAATTATGGGAAGGTTCATTTTTATTTAGAGATAATTAATTATTTACGATTCATAACATAGATACGACAACCTGACACACTTTTTTTACAGACCACATCGCATTACATTAGGTTGGAAACATCAATTATTGGATTTAAATTTGATTAATTAATATGTGGCAATATTGAATCACATGTGGTAAATAAAGATTGGCATATTTCTCATCAAATTATTTGATGCGACGGCATATGTCTTTACTGGCAAGTGGCAATCTTAAAATTGATATGAAGTTCCCGTCAACTAAATGTGATTGACCAGAAGGCACGTTACAAAGAATTATAGATAAACATGCAATTAAAAAAATAACCAGCATCAAAATGGAGTTTATTACTATTAAAAATGTTAATCAAGGCTGAAGCCTTCAACAAGATGAATGTTATGAGGGCGAAAAGAATGGAAAAAGTAAATGGGTAATTTCGTCATTTACTACTGGCAAATCAAACCGCGTGTTCTTCGGTCGTCGGGGTCCACATCTGCCAGCCTAGCGGCGGGTATATACTATGCCCGCCCGATCCAAACTCAACCAATCACAGCCGTCGATCACCCAAATTACAAACAAACCCTCACACTGGTTGTAATGACAAAACAACGCAAAACAAGAAAGCACACAAATGGAAGTTCAATATTGTCATTAATTTCATATTTCATTCTCGCTATTGTTTTTCACAATATTTTCTTTTGCTGAAAAATATTAATGAATTACTTAATGAGTATAAGATTTTAATTTCATATCATTTTAATAAAATAAATATTAAAAAATAAAGACATTTTTAACCAAGGAAAAAAAACGTTGCCAGTAGACAAGATTCCTCAAAACTCACCGATGAAGGGTCGCCACTCACAAACAAGCCCGGGCCCAGCCGCCAACCAATGCAATCTAACAAAATTAAAACAAGGTAAATTTTAAAAAAATGATTAGGGTCCTAAATGAAATAACGAGAAGAGCGAGGGTAAGATAATAAAAAAACGCGAAAAAGAAAGACGGAAGGGAAGAAATAGCTGGCCGCCGGAGCTTACTAATGGAGGAGCAGACGCCGGCGCCGGCGCCGGCGCCATCGAGGGCGAGGAAGGCAGCGCGGATGAAGAGGAACGGCAGCACCACCCCGACCACCAGCATCGCCGGTAACACCGACCGTAAGATCCGCCTCCCCGCCGGCGCCTTCGCCTTCATCACCAGCTCCCCGCCCCCCGAGATCGTCACCCGCTTCCCCCCAGCGACGATATGCACACATGCATTTGCACCAACCCCGGCCCTCATCTCACCCCCGATCCCCGCCCCCGCCCTCTCCCCCGCCCCATCCAACCCTCCCACCCGAGCCCAATTCACTGCATCATTCGCCCCGCAACTCCCTCCAAATTTTTGGCGGGAAGGGCCGGCTCGTCGAGCTCCGTATCGGCTTGAAGGTCGACGATATTGTTGGTTGGAATGGGGAGGAAGATGGTGAGGACGAAGGTGTGGAATCTTTGGGTGGGTTGTGAGAACTGAATTGCGCGTTCGAAGAGAGCCGCGAGGGGTGATGTGTATCGATGTATATGTATTTATATACGCATTCGTGGATAACAGAGTGGGTGTGGTGGGCATATGGGCATGGTGTTGGGGGTTTATTGCCGGGTTGCCACTGTCATTTTGGTTAATCACCGACACCTTATGGATAGGGGTGCTAATTGAGCGAGCGAGCCGAGCTGAACATGTGCTCGAACTCGGCTCGAATAGCTCGAAACTCGTTCGAACTCGACTCGAGATCGAACAGTGATCGAACTAGTTTTGGACATACATGCTCGAGTTCGACTCGAATACTTTTTATGTGTTCGAGCTCGACTCGAGCTCGAATATACTTAAACTGTTTAATTTTTGTGAGCTCGTTCGCCAGCTCGTTCGTTAGCTCGAAATCAGCTCGATTAAAAGTCAAAAGTACCTCACTTTAAAAAAAGTGAGGCCATTGTGGTTTGAACCCACAACCTTGAAGTCATCAAGGTGAATACTTGCCATCTCAACTATCTTGCTTCTTTGTTATTATATTTCATATATATATAAATAAAATATAATATAAAGACTATATTATTATATTATTTTGTCGAGTCGAGTTCGAGTCGAACTACGAGTCGAGTTCGAGTCGAGTTCGAGTTACAACCGAGGTCGAGTCGAGTCGAACACGACCTTGCTCAAGCTCGGCTCGTAAGATTCGAGTTCGAGTCGAGGTTCGAGTCGAGCATTTAAATGTCGAGTTTCGAGTCGAGTCAAGCCGAGCCGAACGCTAAATCGTTCACGAGCTGGCTCGCTCAATTAGCAACCCTACTTATGGATGTTGCGGGAGATGAGAACGTGTTTATAATCGGAGTCTAATGTTTTGGCACGTCACACTTGTGAGCTCCCTTCAATGTTTGATCCAACCATCGTTTGCCCATGTGGCGTGTAAGCCCCACCCAGTAATGCATGGTGTTCAAAAGTCGTCGCTTGATGGGGAAGTCTAAATGTCATGGTCATGCTGCTTGTTGTTGCAGCGCTCGTCTCTAGCTTAGTTTAGAATCAGATCTGATTGATTTTGATATTCCCGTGTTAATGAAGTTTCTATTTATTGATGACGTGATTTTGGCTCAATTAAGCTTAGATGGAGTAAAATGGAAGCAACCCTAGCTCGGAAAAAAAGCTTTGAATAAAAATAAAAAACTTAGCTCGGGAAATATTGGGCATTGTGGAAGAGCTATAACTAGCCTCGCGCTGCTTGTCGAAGTGGCGGAGTAAAATGGCCATAAAAGAAACACCTATAAATTCATGGATTAATTCGAATGGCTTACATGTAATAAGTATGTGCATTAATCTTTTAAAGATCCAAAAGAACCATATCCCAAACCATTATTAATTTTTACAAAAACTAATATATATATATATATTCAAGTTTTATGTTTAATTTTGTTCATAAAAATAAAAGATCACAAATTAATTAATTAACAAAGATCTTAAATATGATAATTAGAACATTGGTATTTAAAATTATCTCTATATATAAAAGGAGAAGTTCCATCTCTTGATTAAATCTAGTCTATATTAAAATTTTAAAGATAAATAAAATATAATATTTATTAATATACATATCTTGCACGTTGCATGAATTCATGATTAATGAGATTAGAATTTATAAACTACTAATTTGACGTTTATCTCAACCTATTTCAATAACTTGACTTATTATTTCCTATCGCATTAATATTAAAATGATTTGTGTAGTTTGAGTTTCGTTTAATAAATTTTATGGTAAATTTAGACAATGGATTTGTACAGTAAAACTTCAATCTAAATTACTCCGAATGGAACATGGATAAATAAAATTCTCGTTCGGCGATCCGCCACTGGTAATTAGTGATTTTAATTTCCTTGGTGGGCCCGACTGTGGACCGTGCATGTTGATGCCCGAGTCTTCAGGCCGGACCTAATTTTCCGGAATTATTAGCGGGTCAAAATCAGATCTCTTTAGCTCTTTATTATTCCACATTTACACCTTAAAATTAGGGGTTAAGTTCGAGGGGTAGACCTCTTTAATATAAAAGCAAGTAACTTGGTTCAAGTATTGCATGGAACTTTGGCGTTAGATTTGTGTGGAATATTACTCCCATGTTTTTGCACATGAAATCTAATCTCGCCCATCTTTATGTATATTATCAGTATTGTTTGTCCCTTTTTTTCACTTTTGTCTGTCCTTGCTCACACATTGTCCTAGGTCATTAGTGTAAAGATATGTAGAAGCCAAAACACCATGAGCCAAGTTTGTTAGGGAAGATAGATCATATTTGTTGGTGTGCCTACTTCATAAGTGGAGACACAAAGCTAATTGGCCGACCAGCCAAACAATTGTTGAAGCCTTGGTCATGACTCCTAATTCGAGCCACTAATTTAGGAATTGACATTTTATTCATCACCTATGACGAGCTGTGCAACAAACTGGCCTTGGGTCTTCTTCCTGATATTCTTTTGTCCAAGTTTGGTTGAAGCTAGCACGTTAGGAGGGTCAAAGCTAGCCGGCAACCTTGAAAAATTAGAATACATGAAAAGACTAGCTGTTTGCTAGCCAAAGTGGTCAACATGTTACAAGTGTATATAATATATATATATATATATATATATATATATATATATATTATACAAACATACTACTATTAAGAACTAATTGCATAATGCCTAACTTCAGAGTAATGTAATTCAAACCGCGCGCGTATGACATCCTTCTTCATATATATATATATATATATATAGCCCGTTCAAATTATGTAAGGTTGACCTTGATAAGGTTTAACACTTTATACATTTTCCATATACTACAAACAAAAAAATGACAAATTATAATCAGCATTTAGTTTTTTTGTTTTTTTTTAAACAGCTTTTGGTTATCTTTTTGGCTATACCGTTTTATCTAAAATTTAAGGGGGAAAACATAGGCAATCGCATGTTGACAAGCAGCTCGCGTCCGTCACAATTGTTGTTGATACTGTGACATGGCAAGGACTAGTGGGTCCTCCTGTTCTTCCCTGGTGAGATGGGCCCAGAGAGGAGCAATCTGGTGGAACTTCATCTGGACCTTCCATCATGTGCAGGGATAAAATTATGAGAAATTGTGTGGAGGAAAACATTGCCCAGAAATGTATTAATTGAGGGAAGCCCATGTGAGGATTAATCAATAAGCACGTGGTTTGCCGACTTGCGTGATGCCCGGGGCATTTGATCGATACCAAGTTCTTCTTTTTCTTTTTCTTTTATAAATGTTTTCTGATTAATTTCTTGAGATTTATTATCTGAGTAATTAAGATTGTTTCTGGTCTAATTATCACAGTTTTCGAAATCTATTGACTAAAAATTATTCAAATTGACTGCATATATATATGCACCCTAAGCATATGAAACTGACCTGAGAGCATCGACTCAATTGACAAAATTTCATGATTGGTCTAGACAAGAAAATTAATCTTGAAGTATTAATTGTCTAATTATAGTTAGTAAATTTAAATTTAATGGTAATATGAGATACATATATATTTGTAAAATTTTATTTAAGTTTATATAATATATATTATGCACTGATAGTTTCATATTAGCTAGCTTTTACTCCAGCTTAGACTCCAAGTTGTTTATTCCTCCGTATTCGCCAAATGACTAGCATGATGTACGTACGAATTCCGATTTTTGAGCGAAGGATCATATTTTAGAGTTTGCCGTTTAATTGCATATTTAATATGGCCTCATGATGAATCAAGTTAATGAAACATATAATTCGCTTGTGAAAATTCTTCTTTTAATTTTAAACGTAACTATATATATATATATATATACTTTTTAATTAAGCAGGAGATATAGTTTGATAATGAAAATGTGTGGAAAAGACACTTCCTTCATTCTCTGCAGTCTGTCATATGCGTGGATATCTATCAATACAAATCTTAAATGTGATACGTGTTCGTACCAAGTCGAAACTGATAATTGTATTGTCTCATGAAATAACATTGCTGATGAAGCCTAGTTTGATGGAAATGTTTTGTGAAAATATAATGCTCACTTTGGTTTGAACTTTGAACACTAATTTATCAGCAAATTTGCTATATATCATTGATTCAACAAATCATATATCAGCTAACGGGCGTCCAAGATCTTGTTCTGTCAAAATACACTGGAACAGAGAGATAAAGATCAGAAAATTTTGGACGAGTTCTACAGTACTATAGGTAATACAAACAAGGACAACTGGACAACTATTTTCATGTGTGAGGCTTTTCAGACATAATAAAGATCGTCGACGTGTGTATTTGCGTGTAATTTTCTGGTAGCCTCGACGAGCTATTACCACTCACAAAACCAACACGAAGACAAATTATTAGATCTAAATCAAGGACTAAATTAAAAGTAAACACAGTCTGCCAATAATATATACAGGGAATTGATAATCAGTGTACATGTGAACTCGTGTTTTTGGGCGCTATCTTTTGCAGTTTGCCCCTCCTCCCTCAAGAAAAGTAGGCAACGTGTATTGTAAATGCGAGCTGCATTTGCATAAATGCTTAAGTACGTTCTAATAATCAGACATTAATGCATGGAGGAAGTAAGTGGTAGTTCAACCTGTTAATCACTGATATATATAATTTGCATAAATGCTTAAGGACGTACTAATAATCAGGCATTAATGTATGGAGGAAGTAAGTAGTAGTTCAACCTGTTAATCACTGTTATATATAATCTCACATTCCATTCACATAAGAATTATTAGTCAAGGTGTTGTACTAATTGTATTACTAAAGTACTCATCGAGGACAATTTGTCGCAATATATATTACTGTTTCAAAGCAATCCGGCCCCAAACTGAAAAAGGAGAGCATTTATAATTGGACCCACTTTCAAATTCATTGTCATAACTTCTAATATTTCACAAACAGTTGAGATGTGGAGATCTTTTGATCCGATTAATTGGTTTGTTTGACTAACTAGCCGCGTTGTCCACTAGCTATATATCTAGGCATATATTCACAGAGGGTAAGTATGAGCGGTTCCACTATACATATTGATCAAGTTCCTATTCTTTGTCTCCTATGCATCCTGTTGTTAGGCAGCAGTTCCCACCATATCCGCACTCAAATTTACTCGACCCAACCAAAATGTTGCCTGCTCATCTCCTTTACAATGACGAGGCAAACTTGCACATGTAACTAAGTTAAATCTAGAAGAAGCAAGCAACGTCCGTTTATTTACTGCATGGATACATCATGAGAAAATGACTTATCGTTCTAGCTAACTGGAATAACTGAAGTCTGAAACGGTAAGATAGTCCATGTACGTAGATCGCTTGTATTATTATATCTAACTATATACACGTAGGTTACATTATAATGCATGCTGCTGTCGGTGGACGTAGAATTGCAATGCATATAATGGTGTGAACGAGACTGATCTCGAAGTCTAAAAGAAGACGAGAACAACAGAAAAGTATGCTTCTTTCTTTGGATCTTTGACACATTTCATTGTCGTATCAACCGCAGCATTTGCCACTTGCATCCTAGCATAAACTCATGTCCCCCCTTTTCATTAATTACGATTCCATCTCTTGATGATCAAAGGCATTCCTGATTTAACTTTTTATTAATATAATGGAACTGCATTTCCAGTCCTTGCCCATAAATATAATTAATAAACTACATATTTTCTCATAAGCATTGCAAACTACCCATAGTAATATAATTAACTTAATTTCAGAACTAATTAAGAAGATCAAAGTCTTCTATTACATATATGGACTCTGGAATGAACTCTACCGGATTGAATTAGTCTGTCCATTTCAATAAACAGCACCTGCCCATAAGCTGTTGAGGAAGCTCCATTAGCTGTAAAGGTCTTCGAAATGGGTGGCGGCCGTTATGCAATTTGCAATAGTAATAATCCAACTCACGTCGAGCTGATAGATATAGTTTAAAAGTACTTTCCATTGCATCTCATTATTGACACAGGAATGCTGATATATATGATGTTCCTATCCATATACAAAGTGCAGCACAAAGTTAAAACTGCGCAAAGCAATATGTATAGGGCTGCCCTACAAATCAGTGTCCAACTATAAGGCACTACTAATATGAAGTGGACAAAATAAAAAGCCGTTCACCAAATATATAACACAGTACATTCGTTTTAATTGATTTCTATACATAACATGTCTATCACGCTTAGCTTTAATATAAAAACTATGTCATTTTCATTGTTATTGTTAATCTACCCTCTTACGTTAAAGCGCTAGAGATTTTTTTACTCTCATCACGTTTTAGTCATTCTTGCATCATAGTTGAGTCTAGCCCTACAATAAATTTATGAACTTTTTAATACTCACTTAATTCAAAATTATGATTATTATTATTTATTATCAAAAAAACATTGGACTATAATTCTACCTAAATTAAGAATTGAAATTAGTAATATATTTTAATATATTTATAAGTATACTATCAAATTAAAATTTGTTACTTAACAATATATGCTTAATTTAGATTTTTATCATTTTTATATATTTATTTACATATTGTTATTTATTATTAAAAAACCTAGAGTGTGATTCTAATTGAATTAAAAATCCTTAAAAATAAAAAATTATTTATTAATGTTTAAATTAAAATTTTTAATATTTGTGTATAACTATATTTTTTATTAAATATAAATAATATTTTGTTTTTTTATTTAAAAATAATATCATAATAATTCTAAAATTAATTTTACTTATTTTTAATATATATTATTAATAAATATTAAATATACCCAACACATCGTGCGGGTCTTCAGCCAGTTTTATGAAACACTTTCCTTATAAGTCGTTGACCTGCATGGTTTAAGATGAAATTCAGAGAAGTATAAGATCCAGCTCTAGAGGAAAATCAGTAGAAGTATAAAACACTAAACTACTATCAAAATAATAATAATAATAATAATAATAATAATAATAATAATAATAATAATAATAATAGGGCTATTAAATGTCTATAAGATCCTATCCTTTTATATATGATCTAAAATAGTTTCAAATTGAATTCAAGTTTAGGTTTTTTGAATTTGTAATATATTCGAAAATACTTGGATGAGATATATTAGGGTGATCTAATCATATCTGATCCAAATAGATGATATTTATAAAATTATATTTTAAAATATTTAAATATAATATTTTTAATAATTTTTTATTTATTTTATATTAAAATTTATTTGATTTATATTATTTTATTTAATCGTATCAAATACATATCTAATACCGATTTGCAAATTTGGATCAGATTCGAAAGATTGGATTCAGGTTCGGATGTTTAGTTTCAGATTTGGCTGTATGTGATTCGAAGCTATCCCTATTAACCGGATCATACCGCTCAAGGTGCAAAGCCCATGCAAATGAACAAAGGCCGATCATAAGGCTTAACTTCCGATAGCTAAACACAGATCATAAATTAGCTCTTCCCATGTAAATAAGAAAGGGCCCATTGGGCTCAACTTTCTCCTTTCATACCTGGGTTTGCCATTCTTTCTTTTGTTTTTCCCCCACTTGAAGGCCAAGGCCCAAGAACATGCATTTTTATCATTTTCGACCTCTTTTAACCTTTCTTGTCAAAGTGCAAAATCCCAAAAAAAAAAACACTTACTGCTTGTGTATTTGAGAGAATTTAAGTGCTAAGAGCAATAACCTATTTAATTTCACTTTCCTAACTAATATTAAACTTTCAGGAAAATGGTAGCTGATCTGACTTAGCAGCATTGTGCATCGAGATTCATGATCCTTACATGTAATTATCTTTTATTCTTTATTTTTATTTTAAGTTTGTAGACGTCACTATTAGTTAGACTATTTATAAGCTTAATTTTCCAAGTTCTTTATCAGCGTGTTTGCTAATTAAGATTTTATATATTCGCCTTGTCATTTGTGCTTAAAGCTATGAACATGACCTTCGTTTTTGTCCTAGCCAAGGGCAGCAAGATTGAACTTTTAGGAATAAAGCTTGGAATATACAGCACTACTTCATTGCTTAACTCATCCATTATTTCACGTAACCTGACCAACAGTTGGCACAAAATTGGGACGCAAGTAATTCAACTTAATTTACACTTAAAAACTGCTTTAGCAATCAATTATATATATATATATATATATATATATACACACACACACATTCTCTCTCTCCCTGTATGTTAATGCACCAATTCTTATCTCTTGTCTAAGTTGATATCCAAATCAAGTTGTGATATGGTCAACCAACAGCTCCGTCTTCTCTTCTTTTATAATTTATTCTATATCTTCTAATTTAGTGTATTCTATACCTCTTGTATTGTCTATAAATGCAATACAAAATGAAATAAACATTCATGGGAAAATTTCTCCATCATGGTTTCTATAGCTTTGAGTTTTTGAATTTTTTTTCCTCATCTTCTTAATATAGCTGCTCCTTCTCTACCTATTATTCTTCCATAGGTCAAGCGTATCTCCAACGACAGTATTCTTGGGCTCGTATCCAACAATTGAAGACTGATCTCCAGACATTTCAGAAAGGTTCCAAAACCATTCATGAATACGTTCAACCTGCAAAATCATTGGCATTTGCTCTTGCCAATGTTGGGAAAGATATCGATGACGATGATCTGATCTCTTGGTCTTTGTGCGGCTTGGGATTGGAGTATGATCCCTTTGTTGCCGCCATCAACATTCAACCTTCCTACCCCTCCTTTGCTACTGTTTGCAGCCTACTGTTAGATTTTGAAATTCACATTGGATCTCCGCCATCCATTAGTTCCTCTCCGTTGGCCTTTACGAGTTGGGTTGGTCACGGTTCTGCACCCACCCGAACGTCTTCTAGTGTCTACAATTTTCTGATCGTAGTCAGTCCCGCTCGTCATGATCCTTTGATGGACGTGGCCAAGGTAACCGCGGTCGTGGATCTGGGCGGTCATCAACCCAATTCCTCATCTTCCTCAAGCTCTTCTTCAAATGTTGTCTGCTACCGTTGTGGACACCCTTATCGTAAAGCTAACAATTGTTGGGCTCCTGATGATGTTAGTGAGGCCTCTACGAAAGCTGTAAATGCTATGCAAATATCTCCAGCCACGTTGATGACTTGTATCTTGATACTGGAGCCACCCAATAAGATGACCATGCTGCTGACATTCATGATAAGACTATTCATAAAGGCTTTGATAAAGTTCTGGTTGGTAACGGTGATGGTCTTATCATATCTCATTCGGGCGATGCTTGATTTAATTTATCAGAAGGCTCTTCTATGACTTGTGATACCTTATTAGTTCCATCCATTGCCAAAAGATTTATTTTTGTTCCCCAACTTGCTAAAAATGATAATTGGTCCTTCTTATTTACTTCTGCTGGTTATTTTATAAAGAATATGAAAACCAGCTAAATCCTCCATCAAGGGCCTCTTAAAGGTGGTTCGTATTCCCTTGGACCTTCCTCAAATAAAGTTTGTTTTGTAACAAATAAATGTTCCACAGACTTGTGACATGTTCGCCTTGGTCGTCCTTCTCATCAAGTTCTTCATCATTTGAGGCACGAGTTATCTCTTCCGGCTATACCTGCATCTACTCCACCTTGCGGTAGTTGTCTGTCAATTGGGTAAAAGTTGACGTCTTTCTTGCTCTTGCCGCGAAACCTATCAAAATCTTTACTTCATATAATACATTATGATGTATGGGGGCCTGCTCCTCAAGTTTCTTTGGATGATTTTCCTTTGTATCTGATTTTGGGGGCCTGCTCCTCAAGTTTCTTTGGATGATTTTCCTTTGTATCTGATTTTGGTTGATGATTTTAGTCGCTTTAGTTGGTTTTATCCAATGAAGAGGAAGTCAGGAGTGTTATCTATTTTTCTTCAGTTTATATCTATGGTGGAGTATATTTGTTCATCTAAAATCAAATATATTCAAAGCGACGGTGGTGGTGAATTTATTTGTCATGCACTGAAATTAATTTTTAATCAACATGGAATTATTCATAGAATATCTTGTCTGAAAACTCTAATAGAATGGTATCGCTGAATGTAAACATCATCAAATTGTGAAACATGACTCACCTTAGTGGCTCAATCCGATTTGACTTCTCCTTTTTGGACTCATGCATTTGTCACAGCCGTGTACCTTATAAATAGGTTGCAATCTTCTTTCCTTAAGTTTAAATCTCCTCATGATTTATTATATGGTGCTACCCCATCTCGTTTGCATTTACGCTCATTCGGTACGTTATGCTATCCGTGTCTTACCCCTTTTGGTCGTACAAAATTAGATTTCAAAAGCTCTTCGAGCATATTTGTTGTAAATGATATAGTTTGTCTAACAAAGGTTGTAAATGTTATCAATTGTCCGCAGGTCGCATCTTAATTTCAGGGCACGTTATCTTAGACGAAACCCAATTCTCTTCTCCCGCTTCCACTCCTGGCTACCCACCAGAAGCCAGACGTTTTCGTTTTGGGCCATTTCCCAACCAAGCATTACTCTCTTTTGAACCCAACCTGCCAACTCCACATGCCACCACATCCCTCTCCATCCCACCCATCTCCGCTTCCCCTTCCATCACAGCGTCCTTGTCTTCCTCATCATCCAACGTAAATGTCCCATCCGACTCCAACTTGGCATCTCCTGCACAACTACCATTAGCTTAACCTTTTTGTTACGAGTAATTCACACCAATCCTCGTTGGGCTCCCCCATACACTTTCTTCACCCCCTTCATGTTCTTCCACTAATCCCACCCCTGTTAATCAGGCCAGATCCCAACCAATGGTCAGTCAGAGCATGGATGGACGACCTAAAGTGCTTCTCTCTCAAAAGTATCCTCTCCCAACGTGCCTTTTATCCTTGTCACTACACTTCTAGTGGAACCCACTTATTTTACACAAGCCCAGGAGGACAAACATTGGCGCATAGCTATTTCTCTTATTAAAAATAAGACATGGTTTTTGGTTCCTCTTTCACCATCTATGCATGTAATTAGTAGTAAATGAGTTTAATAGTAGTCTTGAACAATATAAAATTCGTTTTGTTGCTAAAAGATATACCCAACAACCTGGGCGTGACTATGGTGACACAGGTAGGTGTTAAAAATGCATTTTGCATGGAAAATATTTATATGCATCAACCAGAAGTATTTATTGACCCCACCAAGCCTAATTATACTTGTACATTACACAAATCTCTGTGTGGTCTCAAATAAGCCCCATGTGCGTAGTACCAAACATTTAGTACGTATGTTATCATGGCTTTATGCATTCTCCAGATAATTCTTCTATGTTTATCAAATTTTTTAATGATCACATCATGATTTTTCTTATTTATGTGGATGATATAATTCTTACCGGGGATTCTGAACCTCATTTACAACAATTTATTGCTCTTTTATCAGCCCAATTTGATATGAAGGATCTTGGACCACTTCATTATTCTCTTGGTATTGAAGTATCATCTACTAAGCAAGGGCTTCTTGTTACTCAAACTAAATATGATGTGAACCTTCTTCAAACTTTTGGTTTGGATGGATCTAAACCTACCTCCACTCCTATTGTTAGATCTCGATTAAATAATGTTAATGGAGATTTATTATCCTTTCCTACTGAGTTTCGTCAACTTGTTGGAGCTTTACAATATCTCACGATGACTCGTCCATATATATCTTATGCAGTGAATTTTGTGTGTCAATACATGCATTCCCCACTCATGCCTCATTTAATTGCAGCCAAAAGGATTCTCAGATATATTAAGAGTTCAGTTCAAACTGTCCTCTTATTTTCTCCTCGTGCAGGCCTTCACTCGACAGGTTACAGTGATGCTGATTGGGCTGGATGCTCGGACTCTCGGTGCTCTACCTCTGGCTATGCTGTATATTTTGGTCCAAAACTTATTTCTTGGAGTTCTCGTAAGCAACCAACAGTCTCCAAATTTAGTTCTAAGGCTGAAAACCGTGAATTGGCTGCTTTAAGCACTGAATTAATTTCGTTCCTTCATCTGCTTAAATTTTTGAAAGTGAAGCTCTCTCGTTCTCCCGATATCTATTGTCACAACCTTAGTTCTATATATATGGCCACTAGTCCTATTGTTCTCAATCAGCGTAAGCATATAGAAATCGATGTCCATTTCATTCTGGAGAAGGCTGGCAGTGGTATCTTTCGGCATTATATTCCAACTATGGATCAAAAGGCTGGCATTTTCACAAAGCCTTTATATAAGCCATGTCATGAGCTTCTTAGGGACAAGCTCCATGTGTTCAGTCCCCCGTGAGTTTGTATGGGGGTGTTAATTCATCAATCTTCTTGTCAAAGTTGTTATCCAAATCAAGTTGTGATATGGTCAACCAACAACTCCTCTTTATCATCTCCTCTTCTTTTGTAATATGTTGTATATCTCCTGATTTGGTGTACTCTATACTTCTTGTATTGTCTATAAATGCAATACAAAAGAAAATGAAACATTCATAGGAAAATTTCTCTGTCACTAAATAATATATTAGGAGGGATTTTTCACTCTTATCGCTTTTCGACTTTTTCCTGCCCCAACGTTAATTGGCCCAAAACTAATAATATGATCACCAAAAAGTAAAGATAAACTCAACAAAATAAGCTGTCGTGCATGACATGATGGCCATAGAGAGAAAGAAATAACGAATACTATTAAAGTTCTGATATACTCATAACCAAAAGATAGGTACATACGTTCATATGAAGCTGAGGCCAGTAAAAAGATGATACTACATTTTGAGTATGTATAGGTCAAGATAAGACTTAACCGAAAAGATGATACTATATGCATGACAAATTCAAAATATTTTGGAGCTGAGTACTTGTAAGACACCTCCATGAAGTGCGTCTCTCTTATCAATGTCAAATATATATATTAGAATCATATATTCCACCCATCGTCTTTCCTGACGTCCACCCGCCCTCCCCCGGTATTTATCATATTCACAATCTCTTTGATATGTCATCAACTGGTGGTTTTTGCTTTCTTCTTATTATAAAGAGTATAGTTATCAGTTGGATATAAATAAATTTGTATAGTTTCTCCAAGTTTATTAATCAGTCGTGATGATTTTTGGTTTCCTATTAAACATGTAGGAATTTGTTTTAAATCTTTTAACATGGATTAAAAAGGCAGGGTGCGTTGGACTTCAACCAATTTATTTATCAGTGTGAGTATATATTTAGTCATATGCTGTGGATTGCAATTCCATTCATAGATAATATGTGCTTAACCATAAATTCTTTTAGGTTTTTGGTAAACAACCAAAATAATTTCAATCAATTTTTAAACAGTCAAGGTGATTTTAAATTTTCTTTTATTTTAAATTAATTTTAAAATTCTATTTTATTTCGCATAAATATTTATGTATTGAATTGTTTTTTAATTTTTCATTGGATGTATTTAGATATCTATTTTTATTAATATGTATTGGTGTATGATTTCAACTTTTAATTTGGCAATCTGTTTTAAAATATTAAATCAAAATATTCAACAAGATTTCACTTTTTAATTTAATTATATTTTAAAATGTTTTTTTCTCAAAATAATCTTTATAACAAATATCTATTATTTTCAATCAAATATTTTTAAATATTTAAAAAATATTTATTTTAATTTACTTAAAATGTATTTTAGAGGTCGAAGAGAGCAATCAATTTTTTAAAACAATTGAAGGAATTTTTTACACTGAATTTTTGAATAAAGTTCAATTTTTAATCACACATTCAATTTTTATTGAATATCTTATAATTTTATTTTTAATAATAATGAAATTTACATCAATATATTATTTTATTGAAAAATAATTGAATGCATAATAAATTGATTTGTATAATTTAATTTTGACTATAAATAATATATATATATATATATACATCATGGGGCAGCCTAGGATTGTCTTCCTGTACCTGTAGCAACCAAGCATAGACGTTAGGTGGTAGTACTGGTGGGAGTACTGAAGGAATGACTGGCATGGCTGAAACAGATAAGGGTCGAGCTGGCTCAGAAAACAATTCTTCTTTGGTTGGAAGAATAATAGAACGGGTGAACTTATCCCACCATCTAACATAAACTCGATAAGCCAGGGATGGAACAAGGATGCCCTTATCATCAAAACTATGGAAACAAAAGTTCCACGAAAGGATCCAAGGAATTCTATAAAAACGGATAAAGTAGTAAAGGAATTCGGAAAGACACAACTTTTTGAATGATCATCTTCCTGTAAGGTATTTTTGTTTTATAATTTTCTGGATAGGTTAATATATTTTTTGGACCTTGATATCTATGTAATATTTGACACGATAGCATATCTTGTAATACTAATTCATAAAAATATTTAGGCTTATTAGACATGACCAGATAGTGTGAATATAAAGGACAATGAAGTAAGGCAATTTCTGCTGGATCTAAATTTTCCAATTGTTCAAAAGGATAGTCAACATAACAAAGATGGAGAGGTGGTTTTTCTCAATATAAGGACTCAAATTAGTATAAGAAGTTATATATGATCACACGGGATATTCTTCATTTGTTATTTTTTAATTTTTTGCTTTTCTTATCTAGATAATTAATTCCAACGTTTTCTGCTATCGGGCCCTTTATGAACCAATTATATGTCTTTCTTCCAAATGATCAACTTTGACCTTATTATAAGAAAAACCCATTTACCATAACTAACAATACATATAATAATTAAGTAAAATAGAACATAATTTACACTCTCTTATATATCTCCAACCAAATTCATCCATGATGCTAATTAAGTACACGTTACTTAGTTTTGTGAGGAAATTGTGAATTCAAATTGGAGTAGAAAGGTCTAATCTCAATATGGAATTGGTAATCCAATATTCTGATGTGTTGGCTAATTGCTATCCTTCCAAGAAACCGGTCATCCTTAGCACCGAATTCCGGAGCCGGCTAAGGTCCCTTCCCTTGAGGGTTCTGCCATGCCCGGTGCACATCGAAAACGTCATCTTCCCGGCTGCCCTCCTGTCGACGATGACATGCGGCGGAACCATCTCTCCGTCGTCCTCCACCGCCGGCTCCTCCTCCCCTGCCCATATTCTCCTTCCCGGCTGTATGTTGACCGGCTCTGTTTCCCTCTCACATCGACGTTCATTGGCAAAACACTTTTCCGGCGAGTCGGGTTGTTGGTCACGGTGGTGGTGCTGGTAATGTTGGCTGCCCCAAGTGACATCGGCCTCTTGAAGCTCCTCCATGGGTGGTGCAGTTACAAAAGCAGCCCAAGTAAGGGAAGAAATTTGATGATAAAGAGTTTAATACTAAGAAAGGAGTTTGGGTTTCGTCTGAGGAAGGGGTTAATATATATACAAGTGAGAGAGGGAAGACCTGCAAATCGTCTACAACACACCTTGTCGTCATCTGTCCATTCACGGCGGCGTGGCGTGTGGCCGCTGCAATCCCAAACTTGTGTCCAGTATTCCTCTACCCATACCAACTTGGCTAGCTAAAATTGGCTGGCTCATGGCTTGACCAGTATAATTTGCTAGCTCCTATTTTTACTTGTATAAATATTATATAAAATCTAGTAGATTAATGGTCTAAAAACGAATGTGTGATCTAATTTGAGAATATTCAAAAGATGAGAACAATGATAATGGTTATAAATGTTTTTATTAAGTAGGGGAGTTAAGTACTATGACCTTGTGTATGAGAAGAGACGGTACTGGTGACGTAGTGAAATAATTCGCTTGTGTGGTCGATGAATTTTGAGTAGTCTAATGAGTCGTCATTTAGCTCATTTATATAGTTATGTCTTAATTACGATTGAGTTGATAATAAGAAGAGCTTGGACGTGGAACTCAGATAATCTATGTGTTAGATTTAAGAAGGGCTTGATTGGTATAATGTAAGAAGAGATTTGGGACGTGCTGAGAAGACAATAGCTGGTTATTTGAAAGGTACAAGTAAGAAAGAGGAAAGACGAGAGGACGTGTTCCTTAGTTGAGTTCTTGTGGTTAGGCGACAAAGTTGAAGACGTGCAATTCTCCTCAGTGTAGGCCAGCTTTGCCTCTCAGAAATGGACTGATACTGGAAGCTCTTTTTGTATATTAACTAATGGGACCATTTGTGATTTGAGAATTTTGTTTGGAGTTGAAAGATGGTAAAGTACCTAACAGCTTGCATTTTTTTCTTATTAGTTTTGACATTGTATATATACATAGATACATATATATCCAACACAGTAGAATCGAGTTCCGAAGCTCGCAAATTTCTCACCCCATTCATTCCTTATATATATATATTGTAATTTAGGGTTGTTTAGATTTGAGAACAAGGTGGTCTATCTAATACAACATTACGGGCAATACCACAATTTGGAGTCTGAAAAATTGTAACTCTATCATGGTGTTTGAAGACTTGACCATAACAAGTGGTTCTTCAACATTTAATTGGCTGTTCGACCTTTTGGTTGTATATGAATTTGCTTTAATTTTATGTATGCTTTTCATGGATCAATATATAATATTAATTGTGCCTTGATATTTGGTTCTTTGGTTAGTTAATTAATATAATCTTCCCATTCGCACCTACCATTTTTATTGTTGCACCAGAGGATCCTAATAAGAATATATATCTATAATCAAAGATGCTTAATTATTTGCAAGTTGTACTATTATTGCTTTTATTGACTTAGGCCATATACATTAATAGATGCCCTCTGGCTCGTGAATCGCGAATTGAACTAATTAATACTGAAGTTTGATAAAACTCCGCTGGGAATCCATCTGGCCCTGGAGCTTTCCACTTTTTCATGTTTTGTACAACACCGTCATATCTCTTCCATACAAGGTAAACACAGAAGCTTTACATTAGCTTCCAAAGAGATCACCTTATTGATTGACATGGACCTTGGCAATGAAGATTGGGCACCCCCAAACCGACTAGAATTAAGTAGATTGCTCCGTTCCACTTGAAAAACATTAGCAACATTTTCCACGCCATCCACTAACTCTCCTAGCTCCGTGACAATTCTCCTTACTGCACGTACTTTATGTTTGCTTGTTGCCTAATGAAAAAAATACCGAGTATTATTATCACCTAGCTTGATATTATCATCACAAGCTTTCCGTTTCCAGAAATTCTCTTGAATCCTAAGAACACCAATCTCATGCCTAGCAGCCATAGTCACGGGATCGAAATTTGCTTCCGGGAGATAAAGAGGACAACAAGTGGTCATTAAGCCTCCTAATTTGATCTTCCAGAAAACCAAAACGTTCACGACTCCACCGTTTGAGAGCACACTTCATATTATTTAGCTTTGAAGAAAACATGGTTTCAAAATTACCCCTCTCCACCAATGTCCAAGCAGCTTCCACCACCTCCAAAAAAATTCATCTTGCACCCAAAAACATTTAAACCTAAACAGCTTGGGAAAACTCCGTTCAGGTGGATCAAGCTCCAATAGCAGCGGTAAGTGATCAGATGCCAATGGGCCCCAAACCGTCACCATAGCATTTGGATAAGATTCCATCCATAGAGGATTCGCAACCATACGATCCAGACGTTCTTTAATACAAAGAAATAAAATATCAAATTTATTAGACCGAGACAAGTTGACGAACGCTTGCCTCGTACGAGCATTTACTAATCCCCTATAATCCCATGAAAGCACCTTCATAATATAAACCAAAATCAGCAATAAGAAAATGAATGTCTAGAAAGCAAAACGAAACACGGAATAGAAACAAACCTTCTCTTGTGACACTGCAAGAGGTAGAAAGGCACTTGGAATAGTCTCTTGATATATTTCATTGGAGCCGAGAGGTATCATGCCAGAGATAAAAAACTGACACACTACAGAGGGTTCCCAGAGAGAGAGTTAATTCATCAAACGACATATCCCTGACACAGTGTCTCCCAACAAACAAGATCCCTTGCCCCCCTTCATATGTCGTCACCCAACGAAACTGGGTAAACAGGTCCTTGGGTCTCCATACAACCCTGTGTCAACCAGAAAGTCGTCCATACTTATCGCAACAGGATCCATCCCAAAACAAGCACGGTAGAAGAGACCAACACCAACAGGAAGTGTGGCCAGTGGGATACATTGATTAGCTTTACTCATCTGCGCACGAACCTTGAGCCAGAAAATATAACGTCCACCAACAAGGGCAAACCAATGGACTACTTAACGTCCACCAACAAGGGCAAACCAATGGACTACTTAGCGTTCACACATAAAATAGTAGGTTAGCAAGTTTTCCTTAAAAAGACCAGCAATGATACGCCAAATTTGGTTCATCTAAGAATTGGATTAGAACTATCAGCCGTATCAAAATCGATTAAGCTTTAACACTAAAATGAGAAACGGACCAAAATAACTCTCTTACCTTCTTGAGAAAGGAAGACAACATTAAATGCGTAGCCAACCCTCAACAAGAAAGGATGAATAGATGAATACAATGACTTAATAAAAAACTACTGCAACGTCATGATATGAGAACGCCTGACACGCAACAAAATAAAATATATATAAATAAAATAAGGGAGTAAATATATCAAAATAACTATTGAAGTTGAAATCTAATCGAGGCGTAGCATTATATCTGATCTACTGCTACATAAGTTGATTAGAGTATGCATTACCATACATCAATTAAATATATGAACACACATCAAACACATACAAAAGAATAATAAAAACAACGGCACCCTGAGCACAAGTGTGCATAACAACTATCTGTCCTTCCAGCAAAGCCGACCTAATAAATAGGAACACAAGACCTATATTTATAGTAAGAAAAACATCAGTAACAAGTATCACTGGTCTGAAAAAATAACTAATATAAATTGACAAGTGAAATCTGATTTCTCAAGGAAGGAAAATAATATATAATCTCCATAAGAACACTTAAAGAACATTAGTGCAGAACCATCAAACTGCAAACTAGATAATATCCCGAACTGAACTATTGTTGTGTCACTTTTAACAAATGCATCTCCCGACAATAATTGGTCTCACTCTTGAGGAAAAGCATATATCCTAAGCCCTCTCCATACTTCCATATAACTTATGACCCATAGCACAAATGCCGAGTACTCTCACGCAATAGCCTTTAATACTTTCTAATACTATAAGTCTAGACATGTGTTGTACATAATAATACCTATTTTCTTTACACCTCTATGGGTGTGAGGAAACTCAAGATCTATAGATGTTACGATCCATCAGGAATGGAATAACTCTCTTAATAAATCAAAGCCCGTTGCAACTTGCATATACGTTCACTCATGTGTCTAAGTTGACCTGTAAAAAGTATGACTATATACTATTATGGAAAAATAGAGAAATAACTGTAGTTGTAAATATGCTTGTCAGGTCAGCTGCTAAATATGATATGTTGTATTGAGCTAACTCACTAACTTCTGTAATATTTTTTAACCAACTTTAAAAAAACTAGTTATAGTTAAAAAAATATTGCTGCTCTTCTTTTGAATTTTGACTTAGCAAATAATTTACTAGATTATTATAAGACGGTGGTGTTACACTTACTGGCCAACATTTTCAGTAAAAAAAAGTTCATTGCATATACCTATAATTATAATTATATATTATGTCTCCAGAAAAGAAGTTGTTCCCAAACCAGCAGCCAATTAGCTGACTAATCTCTGGTACTGGCTAATGGTATTCCCTTAATCAATAACATATGCCTCTTGTAATTAAATGTGCTATTGATCACTTCTTATCCATCATTAAAAGGCCTGTGCCTAATTTTAAACTCCTAACCTAGACGCGTTAATCACATTCAAAGTTCCTTTCATACAGTCAAAGTTTTTTTCTCCCCAATTTTTTTCCATGTAAATAATATTATACAATCAAAGGAAAGGTCCACATGATCTGACCATTATAAAGAACATTAATTAAGAACAATTCAAATATTATTTGAGTAAAAAAAACGCATTGTAAATCAAAGCAAAGTAAGGTCTAACCCACTAAAATTTTTGCTTCTGAGACATTCTGAATAAGAGAAGTTTGATCAATCAATTAAATAAAATGTAATAACCCAAATTAAATAAGATTTAATGAAACCATTGATTATGTCGACCCTTATCATTTCAGAGCCGAGCCTAAGCTGTCCCAGATTTGTGGCTAATTCGGCTCGGCAGCTCCAAGCGATCCCTTCGGGAAAGCAAAGTCCAATCACTGAGAGCGTAAGACACA
Organism: Piper betle; assembly: GCA_033002965.1. Taxonomy (NCBI): domain Eukaryota; kingdom Viridiplantae; phylum Streptophyta; class Magnoliopsida; order Piperales; family Piperaceae; genus Piper; species Piper betle. The sequence goes on along the minus strand of JAURVB010014618.1, from coordinate 144,890 downwards.
AACCACGGCCAGCACTCCACTCGGTGCGGCTCCGGCTCCGGGGCATGCGGCTAGTGGGCCACCTAACCCTATCTCCTTATTTGTCGCCGTGCACATCACTAAACTCAAAGATTGCTAGCCAATGGGAAATCACCACGTGTAAGATTCACACGCCAGCAAAGTACGTATCCAATTATTGGGCTTGATTGCGTACAAGTTTCGTAGCCGCCTGTTTTGTGACTTTGTCGACGTTATAACTTGTAGCCAATATTTAGAGTGTAATAAATTGCTAGTAGCTTGGGGCATGCAATTACTTAATTTTGATCGAGATCATAAGATGATTACTGTCAATGATTTTGATTTGTTAAAATACTTACTATATATCACTCATTTGGCTTATATATATATATAAAATATTATACATTGGCAAATTAATGTCTTAATAGTATGCAAAAGTAATGTTATGTGCGCCATTAAAACTTCCTCCATTTTTTTCTACCTAGAGTTTGATTGATTGAATTAGTCACTTGGATCATGCAGCTCCCAGTAAGAATTTTGTTGGGCCAATTAAACTCAATCGGATCAATCTTGAGAATTATTTTTGTTCAAGCGGCCTTGTGATATTGAAGAGATTGATCATTCGGGACATCATTTTTGTGCCTTGACTTCGTTTTGGCAATTTTGGTCATGGAAGCAAGCAGTGCTTTTTAGAGAAAGCAACATATGATTATTCTTATCCATTCGGTGCACTTTTTCATATCACAACGAAAAGACCTAAATATAATCCAATCTAATCTAATACAAGTAATGACGAGAGAACTAAGACCATGAAAATGAGAAACTACACTATTTTGGATTAAGCTATATATAATATCTCACATACTATGCTCTTTTGCACATCAATTAGTTAATGACTTAAGGATGATCATGTACTTCATTGTTCGTGTAAAGCTTTTGGTTAGCAGTCATTAACAAGCTAATGCCCAAAGAGGGAGCCCAATTACGTTAAGTTTCTCTGTATAATATATGGATCTAGCTAGTTAGTCTTGGATTGCCTGCAACTTGTATCAGCTAGATTGCAATGACTCTTGGTTTTCCGTCGTCAAAAACCTATGAAAACTGCAGATAACTAGAAAGCTTTTGAGTTGAGGAGTTTGCAAACATTAGACATAGGCCTTTTTGCCAGTAATTTCATGAAAATAACCATGTTGGTGCATTATTTCAATATCACGTACTTAAGAACATGGCCTGAAATCAAAAGATCATTTGTTGGTAGTAATAAATTAAGCAATGTTTATTCACAAAAGGGATGAGGAAGATGATGATAAAGTATGATGTACAAAAATAACTATAGAATATATAAGACCTCTATATACGTCATAAGTTATGAAAATAAATCACTTTATTTATTGTAGCTACACTGCATATAACTAAAAATCTTTGGACTAACATCTAAACTGGCCTAAAGAGTAATCCAAGTAACTCATACTAACTAAATACTAAATAAAACAAAAAAAGCTAATTAGCTGTGGATACTGCTATGGGGCTTTTCACAAAATGAAAACCATTAGACCAAGCAAACCATCCAAACTTATAATCGCCTTTCTTCATTTTGACACCTTCTGATTTAATTGTGAGCTTGAACTTCTTCTTCTCCCCAAGTTCATTAAATTCCAAAATCTCGGGAGTAACTTTGACAGAGAACCTAGCCGGAGACTCGACATAAGCACTGTAAATGCTCACGGGGAACCCTACATTGGTGACAGTCCTCTCTACGGTGACGGTACCGTTCAAGCGATCGATAGCCACCGACGGGTAGTTGAGGTTCCAAGGCAAGATGGTGGTGTTAGGGCACTTGAAATTAGCATCAATATTTTTGAAACCCCGGCCACAAAGGAAGATGAGGTAGTCATCGTAGGTAGCGTCGTAGATGAGTCCGGGGTCGGAGGCATGGACAGGCTCGACATGGCCAGACCCCAAATGGAAGGGAGTGGCTACGCTTCCATTGTAGGTGGTGATCGGCTGGTTAATATTGTTCATTGTCGTAGCTGTACCAAAAGAAACAATTAATGAACACATTATCCAATGTTAATTTATCTTCTAACTTATCTTAATAATTTGTTTCTTTTACATTTTATGTAGGTCAATATATACTGCCACAAATGTGGAAACAAAATCGCATGAAGGCAAAATTGACAAAGACCGGGATACCATGATCTCTCATTCATAATTTAGCTTTTTTCGATGATTCATGTGTGATAAAAGCTTAAGCCGGTAAAGAAGAAACCATATTAGATTTATTTAATTAAAAGACATTAAGAGTACTACATACCGGTGGTCATAAGAGCTGATCGAACTGCAGCAGCACTCCAAGTAGGGTGGATGGCCCGGACCAATATAGCAGCTCCGGCGACGTGAGGACAAGACATGGAGGTACCAGACTCGAAGTTGTACTTAACACTTCGGTGATCGAATAACAACTTAGTAGGAGAAGATGCTTCACTCCATGCTGCGAGGATGTTGACACCAGGAGCTGTAATATCTGGCTGCAAGAGAAGTTAATTAATTTATCATATTAATGCAATTATCATAAGTTAGTAATATAACAATTTTGAAGAGCTACTATAAGAAGTTACTAATCTTAACCTCATCAAGGATTAATGAGAAACACGAGCATGTACTAACACTTATACTTTTCACTACAAGGATTTAGAATTTAAGTGACGCATAAGTGACAAGGACAACATAAGTGATGCACTCAAGCGACGAATAAAGTAGGCATCCTTAACTTAAAGTGTGAAATGGGGGTGTCCCTGAATAGTTTTTAAGTGACAATCAAGCGTAGAGAAGTAAAAACCCGACGTCACTTATTAAAGTATTTAAAGTGACGCTAAGTAGCCTTAAACGACACTTATTTTTTACGTTTCTTAAAGGTGTTATTTTGATAAAATAAAAATCTTCTTCCCCATTCTCTCTTCACTGACAACCACTCCCGGCTCCCTCACCACTGGCTGCCCCTCCCTCTTCTCTCCCCATATCCCTCACCCTCCCTCCCCTCATAAACAACGCCATGTAAGTAATCAATGCAGAAAGAAAGTGGTAAGTCTTTAAACAACTATGTGCTTATATACCTTGATGATGTTGGGCTCAACGGGATTGGGTCCGATGGAGGAGAAAGCAGCCATAGTAGGCGAAGGCCTGACGCCTAACTGGGTCCTGCCCGGAGTAACGATCGCAGTAGGATTGGATGAAGAATTGATATAGTTATGGATAATCAATGTATCCGTGTATCCAATGTTTGTGGCAGGGAGGAAGTGGGGATCCGGAACAACGTCCTCGCCAAAAAATTTAGGGTTTCCGAGGATCATAGCAGCACCATCAGCTCTCTTCACTGCCAAACCCTTCTCCATTCTTAAGCCAACGCCTCTCATGCACAACACCACCTTCTCCTTCATCTTCTTCGGGTCTAGAGTCCCTTTAAGGCATTGCCTACATAATAAAAGCCATAATATTTAAACATTGATCAGAAGCAAAATTAAGTACCATGACAATTTTGGATTTAGCTCGGTGATGATGACGAAAATTTTTTTTTTTGAGTAGGTCTAGAGTCCCTTCAAGGCATTGCCTACATAATAAAAGCCATAATATTTAAACATTGATCAGAAGCAAAATTAAGTACCATGACAATTTTGGAATTAGCTCGGTGATGAACTACAAGATGTGAAAAAAAATTAAATTTTGAGTATGTACGTTTATGATTTGTTTAGAGCTTAATTAATTTACCCTGATAGGTTCCGAGGTATGCCATCTACTTCAACATCCCCTGCATAGACAAGGGGATAAGGCCTATCCTCCAACTTATGTGGAGCCCAACTTTGTCCCTGTCACATATTTTTCAAGTAAAATTGATACTATTAAATTAATGATGAATAATATTTTAGGACTACCTTAATGTGGTTGCAAACTTTTAATTAGGACTATATTAAACATTGGAAGTAGACAACCATGCATAACTAGCAATGAAATTTTACATTGACTAATAATGTGCCTTTTAGAGTACTCGTTGCCCTTTAGTTTGAACATTAATTGATCAAATATTAGACTGTATTATAATATATGTAGGCTTAAATTGTCATGACAATAATCTATCTATCTATCTATTTACCTATCTATTTACTTATCTATCTATTATAATAATATAAAAGAAAGTGGTCTTCTTCGGAGTCTATAAGTTTTAGAGATTTTCCTTAAATTTAAAGACTTAAAAGAAAAAGATATCAAACTGCTAGATTACTGTAATAGCTGAAATTAAGTCTATATTTTAACTATGAATTGTCTCTTATAATGACCATTAGATTATTATAACAAGTAAACTTATATCTATAAGATTCATAATTTAACTATAATTATAAATTATATCTCTTACTTTAAAGCAAATTAAGATACTACTATATTTTCTGGATCGATGACTTAAATTTAATTTTATAAAGAAGATAATATTATATTTATTTAATCTTAGGAAGTCAAACTTATATCTTTAACACATCAAAAATAAATAAATTACTAATTAATAAAATATTAATAATTTTGCCTGAGTTATTATCAATTTTATGAAAAAAATTAATTCTTTTAGATTAATTAAATCGAGTCAAAATAAATTAGTCACTACAATGTACATGCTAGTATTTTTAAAAACAATCATACAATTGATTCATGTAATTAATTGTTACTAACAAGCTGCTAATTTACAATGAAGGAGCATTCACCTGAAGTATTGTACCGTTGCCGAGAATCACCGTTGCAGGGAATGTTCGGTCGACGGTATTAGCGCCGACGGTCAATATCCAAGGTGCGACGTTCGACACGGATGACACCTTGGGGCCGGAGTTGCCGGCGCTGGCAACCACCACCACATCTTTGAACGTTGCATGCAGGCCACCTACAGAGATAGGATCAGACTTGTAGTAGTTCGGCGGCACATTATTGTAACCAAGCGACAGGCTGAGCACATCGACGCCGTCGCTGACAGCATCGTCCATGGCGGCTAGCATGTCGGCTCCAAAACAGGTGTTGCCATCGGCGGGGAAGCCCCCGGTATGGGCCAGCAAACTTTGTACATGGCAATGCGGGCCAGTGGGGCTCCTCCTTGGATTGTGTTGCCGGCGAAGCCGCCTAGGGCGGAGGCGCAGTGGACCCGCTGGCCGGCGACGGTGGAGGAGGTGTGGCTGCCATGGCCGTCGTGGTCCCTCGGGGATGGGTAGTCGATTGAGGTGTTGACCTTGCCATAGTAGGACTCGTATGCCTTGAGGTAGTAGCGTGCACCAATTAGTTTTCTGTAACCAAAAGCAGATAAACGAGTAAATTAGAAGAGTAAGCTTACAGATCTTACAATGATTAAGTTCATCCTAACCACTTCACACCCTCACTGATCAAGATTAGAAAATCAACGGAAGAATGACAAAACTTAATTAGCTTTACAAAAACAAACACAACCAGTTCATTTATTATAAAAACTCTCTTGAAGTATATATTAGATACATTGATCATGGTTATTCTCATTAAAACTCTTGTACAATTAAGGTGCCATATATAATCCATCATCATCCTCCCATTTTCTAACTTATAATTTGTATTTTGTGGAAGGAGCGTCCTATATATTATGAACTTGTCATCCACCATCATTGATTCATATTGTAGATACACATACATATATACCAGTTTGATGTATGGACTAATAAAATGCTATGATATATTTGAGATTTTTTGGGGGAAAGAAAAAGAAAACCTAGGAAGAACGACTGACTTGTTGCAATTTGATTTAGTGAAGGCCAACCCTTCTTGGCAGACTCCTTTCCATGACTCGGGCATGGGGCCAAACCCTTCATCGCTGAAACTCTTTGACTCAGGCCATATACCTGACGATAAATTTTGCAGCCAAGGAATTACAATTTCTACGCATAATTCGCATCCAAACATGAAGCTTACAACTCCTTTTAACATATAAATATATAACTATACATCTACGTACCACTATCGAGTAGCCCAACGATGACATCTTTGCCAAATTTTGCCCTACTACGTAAAAACAACTGGCTCTCCAACGGGGCCCTCTCTATAAGCTCTATGAAATCCCATGTCCTGCTGGTATGAAGGGAATATTGCCCAGGGCGGGAGGGACTGACCGAGACAACTCCCACCGTTGCTGCTCCAGAATGCCAGTTAGTGAATTTCAAGTGTGACAATATATAGAGTAATGAATGCAAATTACTGTTCTGTAATATATAATTTACCTGAAAGTCTGGTGGCTTCTTCATCTGTGAGAACTGCGGCAAAACCATTAAGGGTGTTCTTGTAACTATAGAGGAGAGAAGCTTCCGCCTCACTTGCACTGTAGATGATAGGAAAGTTAGCAATATATAGGAAAATTCACCTTAATAAACAACAGAGTTTGCCGAGGCAAAAAAGTTAGAGGATATTAATCAGCCCTACCTGTTCTTGATAGATTGGAGATAGGAATAGTGCCCTTCTTCAATCTCCTGAGCTGTCTTGGCTTTATGCTTTGTCAAATGTACAATATAAACCTAACAATTTCGATAACATCAATGTAAATAGCATTTAGTTAATCTGAAAAAATGTTAATAATATGCACAGAAAGCATAAAAGTTCAATTGTGCAAATTAATGATTATTAATTTTATTATTATTATTATTAAATAAAATAGTAAATATTTATTTACTTAACAAAAAACATCCATTTATAGGTTAAATTAATACGTAAAAAACTATTAAATTAGAACAAATCAACGTAACTTGATATTGATCAAATAGCCTAGACAGTAATTTGAAGTTTATGTCAAATTAAAATCCGGTATTGATATATTAAAAAATAATAATTTGACAAAGATAAATTATATGTACATAAGTGAAATTTATCAATCTTTAAATACACTTATTTGAGACTTTGGAAATAACAATTCTAAGACAATTAATAATAATGAATAAAAGAATTGCATTTCCAATTATATTTTCTAAAAAATAAAGAACCTAAACATAGTATTTGTTAAATTAAATATGAAATGGTTTCTGATATATTATAATTTAAAATAAAACAAAAAATGCTAAAAATAACTGAAAGTAATAATGGCCCAAAAAACATTAGTGCAAGAAGAAATTTTCGTCAATGAAAAGTAAAAGCGGACAAAATAAATATTTAACTGAAAGTACCTTCTGGTAATGTGATACTACATATACTATCACTTAAAAACAAGATAGTGAATCACTTACCTCTTGGCCTTGAGGAAGAGCATTGGCATGGAGGAGAAAGAAGAGACAAGAGAAGAGAAGAAGCCCCATTTTCTTCACGTCAATGACGTGGTTACGTATCTCTTAACGAGGTTACTTTCTGATATACATATCTATATAGAGAGAGCTTATATCTCATTTACTGATTCTTTTAACTTACATTCAACTAAAACTTTAACAAACTAATGATTCAGAGAATCTAGCATATTAATTATTCAGAGAATCTAAAATTTATTGGTTGCTACACCCTTTTATTTTCCGAGCAACCAAAAATTTATTTACCCAAACAACCTAAATTCCACCCTTTTATTTTCCGAGCAACCAACTCAGAGTCAAAATTACCCCAGTCCCATCAATTCCGTTCAGAGCCGCAGCCCAATATTACCAACATTGGAGCCCGACCGCCGCATCCCCGTCCCCACCCCAACAATTGCCGCCAGAGCTGTTGTCTTTTGATTTCCCAATATACGTATATATAAGCTATTTTATAAGAGGCATTTGGATTTATATGTTTATATAAGATATATTTTAAAAAAATTTCGCGTCAATTTCAAGATTCAATCAACCAACTTTATCCCACTAATTCAGAGAATAAAATCTGAGCTGCTTTTTTTCCCAGTACAATCTATAAACCAATATTGAGAGAGCCGAACTTCAAACTGTTTACACTACACCCAACAAGAGTCAGCCCAATGCGCGACTCATACTCGATAAATTTTAATTTTATACATAATATAACATCCATAAGTTAACTCACTTGAAAACCAAACTAAATCAAAATATTATGGGTCTTCTGATTAAGTCAGTCAATCGAACCTAATCCAAATAGATCCACTCTTGGTGTTTTACGATGGAAAATAATATTTGTCATACATGTTTGGCATGCAAAAAAAATCATAACATTATATAAATACCATGTCTCTCGAGCCACACCAAAACCAATCAATTAAGATAAAAATTAATAAATCCTAAAACAAAATGGACAGAGTGAACTTTGAAAGTACAATAAGGGCCACCTTATCAGATTATAAACAATATAAATATTTAATAAAACATTTATATAATACTTTTATTCAACTATATAATTCATTTATATGTTGAGTTTCGACTCAAATGCTGAATTACCTTCATCTTACCTAGTTGAACTGGGTCTTAACCCATTTGTTGATTACATTCAAATGAAAACAACTTTACTAACTATCTATATCATTATGATATTAATCATAATCAAAATCACATCATGTGGGTAGTAACAGTTCTATTTACCGACACAAATCATGTCATTGCATCATTTTTATCATAACATTTTCACCATCATCAACATATAAACATGATAATTACAAATAATCAATAGTCGGACATATCTGTGTGCACAAGATGTTACTGCTCCACCGTCCAGACTGGCATATGAGACTCCTGATCATTATCTAAATATAATAAAAATACGTCAGTATCGAGTGTTATTAGTCTAAAATATAATTATATCAAATTGCCCATAAGAGATGACTCTCATGTGAAGAAAATTATTTTTATATCTTTTACTGAACTCTCTGAAGGGCACGGGCATCTACTGGGAGGCACCAAAACTACATACCTAATAGCATCATGAGGTGACTGGTCTATTGATGCATCTCTCATCATTTTCTTTATTTTCTAATCTATTGGGACTACCAATATATCTTAAACCCTCTCCTTTCTTCTATATATCTTCTAATTTTAAGCATGAAGGTCAAGTACTCTGAGGTAGTACCCTTTGAACTACATGTCCAAAGGTGCATTATACTACACACTACTCGTAAACCTTTATATTTTTTTAGGTGTAAGGAACTCAAAATGTAGAATTGTCAGATCCTTTGAGAATGAAGCAACCCTCTCATTAATCCAGATCCTGCTTGACTAGCATGTACACCGGCTCATTGTACATGTGAGTCGGTGTCACTATTTCTTATCCTACTGAAAACTCGATAGAGTTACATGTAGGTCTGAGAAAGGATTTATATAATAAACTTGAAGGCAGCTTGTGGTGGATTATGTTTTCAAAATCAGACTCGAGTGATCTCATCCTCGAGGGTTATTAATCCAGAAGACGATTTGACTAAATGAAACGAGTTAAGTGAGATTCAATAAAATATCACTTAACCTGTTATGCAAATAATAAATCAAGTCACAATAGAAAAGGCAATAAACAAGGGATGAGTTCTAAACAAACCTGATAGAAGCTCTAAACAAGGTCAGGTGCCTAGGCGATAAGCTCTTACTCTTTAGATACACATCATAATTAAATACTAACGCCTATGCTAGTTAGATAATGCATGAATATAATGCATATATATATATATTATATATTTTTCACAAGCACTCGAATAGAAGACGCATCACAAGACATATGAAATCGGACATATTTATGAGTCAGATGTGGAGGCTAGCCAGATGTGGCCTACATGTCGTTCCAAATTTTTTATGAGGTGGTATGAGGATATTTATAAAGAATGAGAGGGTTTGAAGAGAAAAAAAGAGACATATTCAAGTAGGAGGGTGATAAAAGATTTAGGAGTCTGATAGAAGATCGAGACAAATCTGATTAGGGGTCTAATAGGAGAGAAGAAATTCGAGTAGGCGATATTCATGTAAAAGTCTAATTCTTCTTTCTCCTTATATATTTGCATGCATGTATAATTTTTTTTTAAAAAGGCCAAGGCTTTAGTTTGTTGACGTAAAAATAGATTATGCATGTTCTTCAAGGTTTCCACGGGTTTCTTGTTTTTGTTATTTACATTGATTTTTGCCTTGTTTGTACTGGACTACAGAGAAAGACCCTACAGAACCATTGAGAAAAGCTTCGTCATTTTACCTACCAATAAATTTAAATTATTTATAATTAGACGGAGATGTCACTATACACGACCTATATTTCATGATGTGGTCTGAAATTTCAATTTTACAAATAAACTGTGAATAGAATGAGGGTATACTGATAAATTCTAATTAAATCGGGAAATAAACTATAATAATTTTGCGTGAACCAAATTTATTGGCCCATTTTATTCAACTAATTATGTTCGAGCCCGGACCCATCTTAATGTTTAAGTGAGCCCAATTATGTTTAAGTAGACCTATATTGATAGCCCGCTTTCCAAAAATGATAAATATGTGTTTGTTCATTGGTGGGACCTGTGTTGAGATGCACATACTGTCATGCTTAAGGGGGGTCTCTAGGGTTGCTAATTGAGCGAGCCAGCTCGTGAGCATTTAGCGTTCGGCTCGGCTTGACTCGACTCGAAACTCGACATTTAAATGCTCGACTCGAACTCGACTCGAACTCGAATCTTACGAGCCGAGCTTGAGCAAGGTCGTGTTCGACTCGACTCGACTCGGTTATAACTCGAAATCGACTCGAACTCGACTCGTAGCTCGATTCGAACTCGACTCGATAAAATAATATAATAATATAGTCTTTATATTATATTATATTATATTTATATATATATATATATATGCAATATAATAACAAAGATGTAAGATAGTTGAGATGGTAAGTATTCACCTTGATGACTTCAAGGTTGTGGGTTCAAACCACATTAGCCTCATTTTTTTAAAGTGAAGTACTTTTGACTTTTAATCGAGTTGGTTTCGAGCTCACGAACGAGCTGGCGAACGAGCTCATAAAAATTAAACAGTTTAAGTATATTCGAGCTCGAGTCGAGCTCGAACACATAAAAGATATTCGAGTCGAACTCGAGCATGTATGTCCAAAACTCGTTCGATCTCGAGTCGAGTTCGAACGAGTTTCGAACTATTCGAGCCGAGCTCGAACACATGTCAAGCTCGGCTCGCTCGCTCAATTAGCACCCCTAGGGGTCTCCATGGGCACATGCAACTAGAGTTTCCAAAAATTTTCTACCTTGTTAGGATATGGAGTCACCACTGTTGATGAGGATCGTCAACGGTCATTAAGCTGAAGGGCATCTCCATGCGCGTCTGCCGGAGGCGTCTCTAAGTCTTGCCCTTAGAAGTAAACCATGCATGTGGAGGATATTATAGTGGTGGAAGATATTATACGTTTGGTTATCTTTTATGCTGAAAGTTGAAACAAACCAGATTTGAAGGAGGAGAATATTGAAAGCCAGCTACTTTGCATGGTACCTTCCTTCATTTCTCTCGGATAGGAGTCCCCCTTGGAGAGGTTGCACCGGAGCACCGTGCTTAACCGTCCCTTTCTGTCACGAAGTCCTGCCGCCATGGTGACGTCTTCCCAAGGAGCTGGTTGCAGCCCCCTTGCATTGCCGATCACTACCGAGCGTAGCCTTGCGGCCGTGAAGGACCTGCCGTCACTGCTTGCTAGGAGAGAAGAAGGTCCGTCTCCCCTACCGAGTACCGACGCGTTGCTGCTAAGAAGGAACCATCACCGGAGTGCAGTACCTCTTGCCGTCACGAAGTCCTGCAGCCGTGGTGAAGTCTTCCCAAGGAGTTGGTTGCAGCCCCTTCAAGAACCGTGGAGCTCTACTGGAGCTTGTTCGTGATGCCGAGAGGAGCACTGAAGCCCTGTCGTGGAGTGGTGCCTGGGAGGAAGAAGTGTCTCCGCCGTCAAGGAGAGAAGAGCGTTGGAGCTTCGGAGCAACATCCCGGAGTCCAGATCCTTGTCGCCTTCGAAGGAAAAGTGACTGTCGAATGCCGCTGTTGCCACCTACAGCCGTGAATCCTTGCCGAAGATCTCAATTTTCCACTCGCCAGAGTCACCGGGGAAGGAGCCATGCTACTTTGAAGTATTGTTGACGTGCTGCCGTATGGAGAGCCCAAGCCCCGCTGTTGGAGTCTACCATCCCCGGAACAGGAGTGCTGGAATCCTTGCCACCTCGCCAGAGGAGTAGCCCGGACCACTGGTTGAAGCCTAACCGGGCTGTTTCCTCACCCGAGCATCGTCCCCGCCAGACTGCCGACTTGGAGACCAGACTTGCCCACTTGTTGCCGCGTGAGCTCCTCGCTTTACTTCACTCAAAGGGCATTTCTTATTGACAGGAATTTCTGCAACAAAAATAATGGCCTGTAGGGTAAATCCCATCTCTCGGGGTTAACTAATAAATTGTATATATACTAATTAGAAAGTCAGGAGATCGGGATGGGGCAAAAGGGGGTGCCTCCTGTCACAGGTTTAACTGGTGGGACGATCGGGAGCTAGGGTTTGGCGGTTGTCCCTAGATAATCCCGTGCCCAATGCGGATAATCGGTGTTATTCGTGTGGTGGAACAACCTACCCAAGCAGACATCAGAGTTGACGGGCAATTGGGGAACCAACGGGTGCAGTCGGTTCCGAACATGGGCAAGTCCAGGAGCATGTCGTTCGTGATTAACTGTAGACTCAGCATGACCATGCCGGGTTTGAGGTTGATCGAGGGCATCGGGATCCAAGTGAGTTGGGAGCCGGCGTTGTGTTCTGGAGCTGCTGAGTTGTTGGATCGGAACATGGGACCAGGGGTATTGGAACTCCAAGAGTTTGGGATGACGTCACAGGGCTACTCTGGTCCATTGATGAAATAACCCAAATGTCAAGGGTAGATCTGGACTCATTCTTGTTGGTGACGTGTTTGGTGAAATCTGGTTCGTTGATGTGTTGATGAACGTCCAGGATCAAGCATTGGGTCATGCCTCAATTGTCCAAGCCAAGTCTATAAATAGGGACCTTCATTTGGTGGTGAAGGTAGAGAAGAACAAATCAGATCAAGAGTGATCAAGTGTGGGTGAGTGCCTCCCTACGTGGAGAAGTGAGGTAGTGTCGGGTAAAGGGGATTGCCAGTGTGTGGCTGCAACCAGCCTTGGTCGGGGCCAAGTGCTGGGCACACCCGGTAAGCTGTCGGTGCAGCGTTGTCCACCTGTGACCGAACCACCCAGTTCTATTCTATCAGCCTCGAGCCTGCGTGCCGAGTGCTGGGGAAGTCATGTCGAGTGTGTGTGTCGAGAGGCCAAGTCCGTGGGTTGTGTCCACGACTTGCTGGTAGTCCAAGGGGGGGTTGGATTACTATTCCTTGTATTCATACTAGTAGAATATAGGTTGGACTTAAGTCCGTAAAACAACTGTGTGTACATTGGATTTGGTTACCAAGTGCTGGTCGGGTGATTCCTTCGGCCAGGGCGTGCCGGCCGTGTGTGGGTGAGCCGGGACAGGAACGTGCAACAGGACCTTGGTGTTCGAGCAGCCTGTCCGAGTAGGACTAAGCTGTGTTCGAGTAGTGTCCAATCTTGTGTTCGTGAACCGGGCACTTGTCCGGTTGTGTGCGAAGTGGGTGTCCAGTAGGGGGCTGTGCAGTATTCCGCACCTTGCACAGTGTTGTAGGCTGGTGATTCCGAGGAGGAAACACGCCGCACGAGGGACGATTAGGGTGAAAAATAAAACCCTAAATCCGACCTTGTGACACCTCCCACTATGTGAAAGAGAGCTTTTTCTCAACTATATTTTGAATAAGTCGTTCTTTTAATCGTTTAACCGCAGCTGAAGCCATAGGATGCTCTCAAACAGTATTGAAAAATTATTAAGTCCATAATCGCACACAACCTACACCGGCACACCCGCACAAAATTGCCATCGCATGAAGCACAGGCACAGAAGCAATAGGCACAATAAAAAGAAATGAAAAGAAACAAAGACATTGGAAAAAGATCATTATAAAATAGTAACACACACTATTGAAAGATTATTAAGTCCGTAATCGAATAGAACCTACACTGACACACCTGTCGGAAAGCCTGAAATTGCCATCACAAGAAGCATGAATGGGCACAGAAGCAATAGGAACAATTAAAAGAAACAGACTAGCCACACAATAAAAAGAAACAAAGACTAGCATGGGAAATCCCCTCCAAATCTGATTGATAATCAATGAAGGGAGTGAGCGCTAGCCACACAATAAAAAGAAACAAAGACTAGCAGGGGAAATCCCCTCCAAATCTGATTGATAATCAATAAAGGGAGTGAGTGCAGCAATCCATAAAGAAAAAAGAACCAGTGCCATTATATCCATTCCTATTTCCTTGGAAGGAAGGAATCTCCGAGGATCAACATTGCCTTACTAAATCAAGCTTTCTCGAGTTAGTCCAATGCTATTGAATCTGCCTATTTATTAATTGTTAAGGGAAATGGCATTTTGTCCAAAAAGATGGGTAATCTAAGAGGAAATGAATCATCATAGGTTGTTCAAGAACAAGGAACTGATGACTTTCCTATTGGTGTAAGGAAGTGACATTATTACTTAAAGCTAATTTTTTGACCTTTATTCCTTGAACTAGCTTTTGCGAGGGCCCAACAGTGGTTTTGGAATAAGAGTGACACCTATTGCAAGGGCACAACACTAGTATGACAGTGAGGTTGGTTTTGGTGTTGTCTCTGTTTGTTTCATGGTATGGTTTGTTTTGGTGTTGCCTTGGTTTACCTCATGGTAAGTAACCAACCTAAATTGGAGTCTAGAATTAGAGTCTCTACAGAAACTTGTGGACCTAGTATGTGTTGAAGGCAGAAATTTCGCGAAACTTCACTACATGTCGACCTAGGATGTGGTAAGGGGGAGATAATTCCTCTGGTATGATATAAGAGGGAGAGAATTGTTAAGTTAATCCACATCTATTTTAGGGGGTAAATAGTGAATTAGGCTAATATGAAACCCTTGTTCCTTGAGCTAGTTTTTACCTTATGACACCTATTGCAAGTCTGGTGTTGCCTCTGTTTGCCTGATGGTAAATAGTAAGTCACCCAGCCCGAATTGGAGTCTCTTTGACTATGTGTTGAGGGGGAGATATTCTCATGATAGCCAGCACAGAACTTTGTGAACCTAGGGAGATGATTTTGATGGTATGATTTGGAATCTCTTAAAATTTTATTATATTATGTGGACATAGCATGTGGTGAGGGAGAGATGCTTTTACCAAATGTCTTTTTTATTCCATAAAAAATCAATTTTACGATATAGATGCTTACCCCCTTTGGAGCAGTGTTGTAGAAAGTTGTGGAGTTGGTATGTTAGTGTTCGGATGCCCTTTGCTGCCCACCAGGATCCCTTGCCGGAGCTTGTCAAAGTTGTTGCTTTTGTGAGATACTAGAGCTAGTAATCAATGAGCTGGCTTTGCTGATTGTTGCTCCCGAACTGCCTAATCACTGCCCTAGTAAAGGACGTTGCTTCCTCGTCGCTGCTGTTGTGTCATTGCTGACTTGCTAGGGATAGAAAGTATTGTTGCACCAGTCTTTGAAGTCTCATTTGCTGAAGCTGGTTTGTGCCAGGGAGAACAGTCGCAGCCATGCCTCATTGCTGTTGCCATCCCATCCTGGTGTTGGCATCCCATACTTGGAACCTTGTTGCTTCATAGTTGTCGCTGTAGATGTGAATCCTTTTGTCATGAGTCTTGCTTTATATTGTTCAATGTTGCCAAATGAATTCTTTTTTGGTTTTAAATACTCATTTACAATAAATAGCTTTCACCCCATTAGGCAACATGAAAAGATCCTAAACATGGTTTGCAACCATGGAATCCATATCATCTTTAATGGCTTTGTACTATAATTTTTAATTATTACTATCTATTGCTTGTGAAAACATATTACGGTCTTTTTTCTCTCCAATATTATAATCAATTTCTTATAGGTAAATAACAAAATCATTAAATATGACTTGTTTTCTCACTCTAGTTGATCACTTTAATGGTTTATCAACGTTCTTTTGTGGAAGTCGTAAACCAACCAGTTGCTCAAGAACTTCAAGTTGTTAATTTTCCTCGTGAGTAATTTGTTTTACTTGAGCATTTTTGGCTTGATGTGACTGTTCATTAGCTACTTGTTCAATATTCACTCAATTAGGATATAAATCACTAACCGTAAGTAGTCTATTTTTCAATATAGGACTACTTTCAGTAGAATTATTATAAAAAATTAAGTTTTGATGTCGATCACTCCCACTAATTATATCGTTCTCAAGAAATTTTGCATTTCTTGATTCCACAAATCTAGTAATATTCTATGGACAATAAAACTTATAAACTTTGAACTTTTCGGCATAACTAATGAAATACCCACTAATAGTCCTTAAGTCCAACTTTCTCTCTTGAGGGTTATAAACCCTAACTTTAGTGGGACTGTAAAACCCGTGACTCGAGCCAGAGTTTTACGGGAGTGAACCAGTCGGTTCGAATCGAGTCAGCTTCATGGACCGCGAGCTGAGTTGAGGTCAGCTGTGAGTTATGAGCGATGAGGGTCATGTATGCTCAAATGTACGATGATAACGCCTAAAAGATGATGAAAAATGGGTTATCAAGTATGTGGAGGTATGCAGTATTGATTGTTATTTTTATTTGATCGTAGAATAGTTTTAGGCCGAATAACGCATTAGGACGCGTTTGATTATATTCGGGTGGGTTATTAGTTATAGAGCATGTCATTTGAATGTTATTGTGTTTGTTTTATTTTATAGAATTTTTCCATATTTTTCTAGATTTTTTTTAGAATTTATTATGAACTAGCTATTATTTTGACTCAAGTAGGAATCGAGTCAATACGTATTTACGAATCTGCCACTAGAGTGAGTTTTCTTCTTCCCCAACCATTCTCACCCAAACTCTCGCCGCCCCTCGTGCTTGTCGCCGCCGCGACGTCGTACAGCCGCCGATCAACGCCACCCCGCCCCGCCGTGCAGTCGCCGTGCCGCCACGACCCACCCCGGCCACCATCTCGCCGCCACAACACCGGAATCGCCCCACGAAACCACCTCGGCCGCCGCCACTCCGAGCCGGATTCCGCCGCCGTCCGGGCCACGCCGCCGCCGCTGTGGCCCCGACGACCACCCCCTCGCCGTCGCCGACGTTTCCCCCACCATCCCGACCGCCGTCGAGGCCGGCCGGAGCCCCGATCGGAGCACACCGCCACCGCCGCCCGTTTTCAACGCCGCCGCCGACGGCCATCGCCGCCTCGGCTGCCTTGTTTGACACCACCATCGGACCAAGCTCGTCGAGCTGGTGCCGATAGACCCCTTGATTGCCCCGTCCCGAATCGTCGCCGGAAAATCGCCAGAATCCGCCGGAAAACTGCCGACACTCGCCGGAAAACCGCCGGAACCGCTGGAAAATTGGATTCGTGGGAAATTCGCCGGATCACCCGCCGAACGCACCCGGTCCAATCTGATCGGACTTCGGACGCCGCTAGGTGCCGAATTCGAGTTTCGAGCCACGAAACGGAAACCCTAGCCGTCGCCAATTTTCGACGACGCGAGGTATAATTTATTTTAACTTAATTATTTGAAAGTATTGATTATTAGAATTGCATGCTAGGATTGGTGAATTGTGTGTTATAATAATATGTATAAATGTAGATTTGATTAAGGATAAAATATGAAATTTGTTTGATTGAGTGGTGTTAAAAATGGAGACTAAGAAACTAATTAGGGTAACTAGGTAATGATCATGATCTAATGCAAACTAGCCTAAGTAGACTTGCTAGAATTGATATAGGTTGATGTGTGTTGATTGATGCGTGATTGTGTTGATTGTGTGTGCATGCTATAGGATGTGTGATTCATCATGCGGGCGTTAGTTTTTAGCTTGATTGTGTAGGTACGGTGTAGGAGCTCGCCGCCTAGGCGCGTGGACCCGTTTGGAGCTTCTACCAGGTCCGTTTAGGACTCGTACTCTGTTTTACGCTACTCTATTGTATATTTGATTTATCATGTGCAGGACGAGTTAAGTGGCGTTTTATCGGATCCCACTTAACTCGGGCCATTTAGCCAACAGTTTTATTTCGGATTAATAACCCTCGAGGATGAGATCCCTCGAGTTTGTTTTCGAACTTCAGATCCAGCTCACGATGCCTTCGGGCCTATTGTATAAATCCCAACCCAGGCCTATATATATATAGTTTTCGTGTTTTCGGTGAGAGATGGAATGAGGGTTACTTGCGGCCACGTCTTCAGATAGGGCGTGTGCCCGGAAGAGCGGGCTCTGGAGCTGGGGAGAACCCACTTCGTTCCCGAAGGATCCGGACAACTCCACCTTTGAGTTCCTCAAACCCGGAGAAGTGTGGAGGTTTACGGGTACTGCAATGCAGCGCATGTCTAGACTTGTGGTTCAAAGGGTACTGAAGGCGACTGCCTGAGAGTGCTCGGCCTTTGTGCTCAAGGCCAGGAGTAATATGGAAGGTGCAGAGGGCGGTAAGGAATGAAATTTGATGCGAGAAGCGATAGAGAAATGGCCAAGGTATGAGAATGAGAAAGATAGGGGGACGCTGTCGACCCGACGGCGACGGCTCCCGTATGTGCCCTGATGAGAGTTCTTGAGGAAGTATATGGTTTTGATTCAACAGGAGAGTTTGCTCTCCTGTGCCAGATTGATATTAGTTATTTTCCGGGCCGGTAACACTCGTTACTGACGGTTTTTCTATATATATGTAGGTGAGGAACGCGAGCGATGAAAGCTGTCGGGACTGCGGAGGAGCAGCACGGAACCGCGCACACATGTACCTGCCGCGTGTAACGTATGTATAATGATGGTGTGTTATTGTTATGTAAATGATAATTTTGATGTGTTTGCTTGAATGAATTACTTGTTATGAAACGAACTGATAAATATGAATGAGTAGGGAGCCTTGGAGTTCAGACTCGGCTCGGGTAAAAACGAATGAGATAATGATTTAATGTTAATGTAGATTGTTATGTGTTATCGTATTTTCATAAAATAGTATATATTTTCTTTTGGTTTCTCATTTGTTGTTTTGTCTTATTTTGCTTGTACATCATAGCATGCATGTAGGACTCCGTTAGAACCCAATCGTTCCCATTCATACATTTCATATTTGCATCTCCATCTTGAGACGCCGAGAGTAGATCCTGGTCGGCTTAACCGAATCTAGTAGATTAACGAACGGTTCGGTCGCCGGTGACATTTCCGGTTCGGTTCACGGGTGAGCCGAAACGGGGTGTTACAGGGACAACCCTAAATATGCATATATTTCAAACTCTTTTTCCAACCTTTTAATAATTTAATTGGTGTTTTACAAACAACCTTAGTAGGAACTCAGTTTAATATATACATTACAATCTTAATAGCGTCCCTCTACAATGAAAGAGGAAGTTTGAAGTTGCTAAGCATACTCCTCACCATGTCCAAGAAAGCCATATTTTTTCATTTTGCTGCACTATTTTGATCTGGTGAGCCAGACATTGTATATTGTGCAATAATACCATGCTATTGAAGAAATTTTGCAAATGGACCTACTTGTCCACCATTTGTAAACCTACCATAAAATTCTCCACCTCGATCAGATCTCACGATTTTAATTTTCTTACCACATTGTTTCTTTACTTCCGCTTTAAGAATTTTAAAAATATCCAATGATTCGTGCTTATAATCAAGTATATAGAGATACATATATCGTGAATAGTCATCAATAAATGAGATGAAGTATTTCTTACTATATGAATCCATATCAGGACAACTTATATATCTTTATGTATGATTTCTAATATATCAAAACTCCTCCTATCACCCTTCTTAAACATATTGGTTCGTCTTCCCTTCATGTAATCTACACAAATATCAAAATTTGTAAAATCTAGAGTTTTAAGAACTCTATCATTTACAAATCTTTTGATTCTTTTGATTAAAATATGTCCTAATCTTTGGTGCCATAGTATAGAGGATTTTTCATTCATAACACAACACTTTATTCTAGCAGTACCATGTATAGTCATTAGGTTATAAGGGACATCATCTTGCAAGTGAATTTAAAATAAATCTTGATTTATAGAACCATTTTCCACAATAGTAGAGTTATGCAACATGCTAAAAATATTTTGAGAAAAGTTAAATGGAAAACCCAAAGGTACACTATTAAAATGAAAATTAAGTTTCTAGCAAAGCTAGGAATATAAAAGGTCTCTTTTATATTAAGTATAAAGTCATAACTTAAATTAAATATGTATCTAGTAAAATCAAATATGTATCCAATATGTATCTAGTAAAATCAAATATATTAGCGACGGTGTGCATATAAATTTTTTTACTTCTGTTAACTATTTTAAAAATAATGATTGAACCCATCTTGTGTTTTCTCTTTAGACATAAAGTAGTCAATAGATATCTTTTTTTAAAAAAAGATCTAAACCACGTAGCAACCTGTTTATCAATTTTTCAAAAAGCTTTCATTGACCAAGATGAAAGGGTGATCCGATAAGGATGAACAAATTATCCATAGTGAAAAAATATCAGATTTTATACAAAACTTTTGGAATATGGAAAAGGTTTGATCCTCTAATTAGATACAATAATAAGAATAAGAATTTTTTTTATCTCTCTAAAGTGTTACGACCAAGAAATATGTCCACTTTTTTTAAATGAGATACATTCCATGAAAAAGTTGCACCCCTAAATACAGCCACAAAAAAAGAAAAGAAGAAACTTTTCAAAAGTCACAATTAATTACATTATTTTGGTTGAAAGAAGAGAGCACAATTTAAAATCAAACATGTTTTTATTGCTCCAAACACATTTAAGATGTTTTTATTGTTAGGAGAGCACATTTTTTCATTTATTTTTCCATCCAAAAGAATAGAGCTAGCGGTTAATTTAACATAAATGTTTTTATTATCCCGAGACACATTTAACATGTTTTTATTGTTAGGAGAGTAGGATTTACATGCTTTTATTTTTATTTTGAAAGAAAAGACCACAAATATCATGTTTGTTCCCGGACACATTTAACATGTTTTCATTGTTAGGAGAGTAAAATTTACATGTTTTTATCTTTATTTTGAAAGAAAAACGCACAAAAATCATGTTTGTTCCCAGGCACATTTAATATATTTTTATTGTTAAGAGAGTACGACTTACACGCTTTTGTTTTTATTTTGAAAGAAAAGACCACAAACGTCATGTTTGTTCCCAGACACATTTAACATGTTTTCATTGTTAGGAGAGTAAAATATACATGTTTTTATCTTTATTTTGAAAGAAAAACACACAAAAATCATGTTTGTTCCCGGACACATTTAACATGTTTTTATTGTTAGGAGAGCACATTTTACATGTTTATATTTTTATTTTGAAAGAAAAGCACAAAAATCATGTTAACGATGATATAACAAATTGTCATCCATGCTCGCTATATATATGACCACCGATATCAAGTCCTTCCACAGCAAACAACGACGACGTACGCTTTCTATTAGCTAGCTTTTCGCTCCCCTTCGCTTCAAACATATGGTACCAAATTATCCCTCCTCCTTTCTCTTCCTATCTTTTAACCTCGCTTTGTTATTAATATTATATTATGTTACAACGTCGTTGTTCCCGTGAATGTAAATTAATTGAAGGCACTGCAATTTCGCCCACCACCTCTTCTAAATATATTGTTTTATAAGCTTAATAAATATATATATATATATATAGAGAGAGAGAGACACACACACACACACCCTTACTTGGGCTTCCAGCTACTAGTACTGCATGCATATTGTGGACTTTGAAGTGCTAAAAAAAAAGTGGTTTTTTTTATGGAAAAAGGAAATTTGGCTCTCTATCTAATCCTCCGTATACATCGAAGAAGTACCGTACGTTTCCAATATTGATATATATGTTTTTTCCAAAGTCATTCGCATATGTTTTTTGGTATCAGGGACTCCCTCCTCCACACATGATCTACGATATGTGTTTTTTTTCTAACATTCCCACTTCATATATATATATATATATATATATATAATTATAAGTGTGTTGTGATTCGTGTACATATTAATTATTATGCGATGGCTGGTACCGCAGGCAATCGTCAACGCCGTGGGTGTGGGGCCATGGGGTGGACTTGGAGGACGCAACTGGGACGTCAATGGAGACATTCGGAAGATCGTCATCTCCTACGGTGACGCCGTCGACTCCTTAATCATTACCTACATCGAACATGGGGTGACAAAAACGTCGAGCAGATTCGGAGGCCCAGGGGAGCAAAAACAGCTGTGGTGAACATCGATCTATATTAATTAATATATATTCTATTCTGTAGTCTGTACCAGTTTTTATGAATTTATATATACATATACATATATAAATACACAAGCTAATTATAAATATTTAAAATTTGTGGCATTCTGGAGATCGACTTGGGAGCTGGCGAATTTCTTGTGTCGATAGAGGGGGTGGTGAACAATTCTCAATCGGTCACAGCAGTCGCATCTCTGACATTTGTGACTAACCTACGGCTTCTCGGGCCTTTTGGTAAAGGAACAGCTGGGACGGATTTTTCTTTGCCGGTGAAGAACGGAAAGAGTGCAGGGCTCTTTGGTCGTGCCGGGTCCTTTCTGGATGCCATCGGTATCGGCTTGGTCCCTGTTGGTCAGGTATCTTTTGGAATTTACAATGTTTAAGTACTTGGTATTTTAATCATTTTACATTTGCTATTCACGATGTACTTAATTTGGCCTTTTGTGAACTCTGCATGAATGCAGGCAGCTGTGGAACTTGGCCCCTGGGGAGGTACCGGAGGGACCGCCTGGGTTTACAATGAAGAGAATATTCGTAGTTTTCGAGTAGCATCCGATGGAGAAGTGATCGTTTCCATCACCTTTAACGGTTCCAATAAGTTTGGTGGCATTGGCGGAAACTTTTACGAGGTGAGCCCCTCCTCAATTGGTAAAGGATTTGCTGTAAGATGTGCTGCAGCAAGCTCCATGTGAAAGTCCTCTCATCGGTGTAAATCACTAAAATTCATGGAATTTGAAGAATATAACCATAAGAAGTAGTATTCTCCATAAATTGGCGGTGATTTACACCAATAAAAGAATGTTACATGGAGTTTGCTATTGTAAGTGCTACCATATTTATATATATATACATGTACTTACATGTTAAAACATTTGTTTGGTGATCAGCCCGTCACCCTACAACCAGACGAACATCTTCGCTACATCAAAGGGGCGACTGGAAAACATGAGAATGTTGCAAGTGTCTTGCAAATCATAAGTTTTGTGACCAACAAGCAGACTTATGGACCATATGGGAAAGCAGGAGCAGGTGCTGTCCCCTTTGATCCTCCCGTGCAAAATGGGAAGATCGTGGGCTTTTTGGCCGACGAGGGGCGTGGATCGATGCAATTGGTTTTAAGGTGGTTCCGGTACTGGAGTAGTGTACTCATCATCACCGGCCTCGATATGTATGATCTACTACTGCTGGTACTACAGATAGTGAAGCTGGTTAACGGTGTTGGCACTTGGTAGGTCCAGCGCTAAAATGTCTTGTCGAATTGTGTGCTAATTACTTTCGTGTTGTTGTGAATGCGTGTCCATGAGTCGGTATTAATGGCTTCCCCTAGCTGTAATCCTACATATTTCAATCATAATAAAACACAGTTTCTCTGTGTCTTCAACAATGTAGTGATGTGCCAAATTTGCGATTGGCCGTTGGAATGTGCTTCTACGGGTTAGCTAGCTAGATTTATGATCATAAATATTCTGTAAGCGAATACATTGCAGCAACTAGCTAGGAACCATTCTTGTAAAATGAAAATGGAAGTGACCTCCGAGAGATCTCGATCGGAGGCGGAGAGCTCGGAAGGGTGTAAGCGTGAATTACAACAGTTCTCATTTCCAGAGGACCTTTTTCATGGAAATGGGAATTGCAACAAGGTTATATTGTCCTCTGACCGGGGTGTTTTATAATATATATATACTTGGCAAGAGGAGGACCATGCACGGCTTATAATAAATTTTAATTTTATAAATAAATTTTAATTAAATAATGATATAAAATATAATAATCTAATATCTTAGATATATATTCTTATTCAATATAGATCATAATTAAATGAAAAGACAAATTATAATAATTTAATTTATGATTTTTTATTGTTATTATATTTTAATTGGTTAAATTTCTTAATTTTAATCACAGACTAATATTCATTTTTTCTTTTTTTATTTATTTATAATAAAAAGAAGATAAAATTTTTTCTTCGTTAAATAGCAAATAGGTGGGCTATATAAGATAATGGTAATTATTTTGTACTTTTTACATATAATCATTCTTAATTCATATACAAATAATTAATTTAATAATACTTTCATTAAAAAAATATTAAATATAGTTACTCTTAGTAACGTTGACTATTTAAAAATTTTGATGTTATTTATACTAATTTTATCCTAACCAGACAACTGATGCCTTCTTTTTTGTATAAAAAATCTTGTTAGACTTTTTTCTTCAAAATATTTTACTCCGAGCAAGTTTTATAAGACTTTGGAATATTACTTGACAAGATGTCGTGTCATACATTACTTACACAATATATAAATTTTCATTTTATAAATAATTTTTTGCTAAATAATAATATAGTCTTGTAATTTAATTTAATACATATAGATTCTAATTAACTTTAAAGAAAGATCCTAATTAAATAAAAAGATAAATTAAAATAATTTAATTTATTATTTTTTATTATATTTTAATTGAATAAATCTTATATATATATTGTTCAGGACCGGGGGTTCCCGCCCTTGCAATCTGGTCGATTCGAGTTGGTTCGGTGGGTTCGTTGGCGGCTACGAGAGGAACCAAGTGGAGGCTACATGGTGGCTGCAAAGATATGGTTGCTTTTGCTTGACTGCTCCGGTGGCTAATTTTCGATGCCTTCTTGGCAGTCGCGGACGTCGCCGGTGGTGGATCTCGGTCAGGTTGTATCGGGGGCCCTCCAAGCTCCACACCGGTAGTTTTGGGGGTCGCGGCAGAGACCATCTCCGGTGAGGGGCTTCTCCCCTTCTTCTCTTTCCTCCGTGCTGGGGGCAACATCTTCTCAGGCTCCGGCAGGTATCTTCTTGGCAAATTTTTGGCCAAGCAAGCTTCCCCAGCTGGATGGCAAGGCACAGGTCAATATATGGATGGGCAGGCTACAACCTCGACACCCGGCCTTGGTCGACGGTGGCTCTAATTAGCCTCTAACCAAACCCGAATTTGCTCCTTTGTGTCGATCCAAAGATCACATCTTCTCCGCGTTCTCAACGCCGGCAAGGGTCTGGGACGGCCTAGGTCGATTTGGTCCGATCCGGGACGAGGTTGGCCTCGACTGGGTGTTGGCGAGGGATGCCGGAGCAGCGTCTCCGGCGAGGGGCACCTCCCCTTTTCTCCCTTCTCTCTTCTTCTTCCCGTCTTCTTTCTCTCTTCTATTCTTTCTGCTTCACTGCAACGAGCTCTTGCGAATTTTTGGGGACACTGGTCCTCTTCGATGGTGGAGCAATGTCTAGTTTGATCCAGAGATGGTAGGGCTTCTTTCGGTCGCGAGGAGGGTCGCCGACAGGGCATCTCCGGCGAGGGGAATCCCTCCTTTCTTCTCCTGGCAGCAACTTTTTTCTCTCTTGTCTTTTATGCACAAGCAGCTGTCAGCGAGGGGAATCCCTCCTCGCGTCGCGGCCGGTCACCGCCACCGACCACCGTCTCCGGCCGCCCCCTTTGCCCCGTTGCCGACCTCCTCACCTTCCTCCCTCAGCTTCCTCTCTTTTCCGCCCAACAGACCCCCCAGACGCCGCCCCTGTTTGGTTCATCCGGTCATCTTTTCTCCACCGCCGCCGTGCTGCACCGCCCCCGACCAGGCCACCGCTTCCTCACCCCGTCGTCGTCCATCCTCGGCCGACCAAAGCACCGCTCCGAGGACTACGAAAGCAGCCGCCTTGGTTGGAGTCCCGCCGGGAGTTTCTCCACTGTATTGGACTCGGCCGCCGCCGGCAACACTCTGTCACCGCCGGCCAGTCGTCGCCAGGGTTAGGTCGCCTTTCCTCTACCTACACGAGCTCTTCCCGGCACCCTCCTTCCCTCACCGAGCCGCCACAGCCGACACACCCTTCTTTTCCGGAGTGCCGCCGGAGAAGACGACTCTGCCGCCACTGTGCCGGCCACCGCGATAACGCCGACCCCCTTTCCCTTGCTGTGGCCGCCGCGACCACCGTCGCCTCCTTCCCCTGCTGTTCTGCCACCAGCAATAGCAGTTTACCGCAGGTCGCGAGGGTCCCTCCTTCGCGGGCCGTCATGCACATCCGAGTGTCTGGTTCGAAAACCTCATCGTCTCGTCTAGCCCTAGCCGACCGTCGTCGTCCGACAACATTAAGTATATTTAATTAGGAATTAAATATATGATTTGTCATTAATTGATGTTGAGCATGGTTAATTGCAATACAATGAGTGTTGATGGAATTGTGTGATAGCGTATGAAGTGATTTGCAGGACTCTTAAGTGTCTTGATGAATGTTAATAAATTGATCATATAAATTGATTGTAAATTGATCATATTATTACATGATTGTTATGATGGGTTTATTGAGTTGAAGCTAATCAATAAGACTAAAATATGTATGGATTGAGGCATATATGTCGTGTAGGGAATCATGTGTTGATATTGATGAATGCCTTAGTTAGGGATTTTGTCATGATTTATATTGCGTGTTACATGTGATTTGATGATGGGTGTAACATTCCAGCATCATATGATTTGATGATGGGTGTAACATTCCAGCTTCATACTGGACGTTTTGGACGTTAGCATTTAGTTTTAATATGTAGGTACAAAGAAAAAGCTCTCTGCTTAAGCACAAGATCGAGCTTGGAGTTCTACCATGTCCATTTAGGACTCACTTTTTGATTTTATAATCTCTTCTATCGAGTTTTGGTTTGACTGATACAAAATGTGTTGAGTGATAAGTTTATCGGATTCTACTTAACATAGGTCATTTAACCAAATGATTTCTGATTTAAAAACCTTTGAGGATGAAATCCTATAAGCTTGTTAAAAAAACCGTAGATTCAGATTAAGTTGCTAAAGGGCCTATTATGAAAATCCCTACCTAGCCCTAGAATATGATTTTTATGGTTTTTCAATGAAATGTGAGAAAGGGAAATTGACTCAAATGTACTGTGATACGGCGCATGTGTGAGTCACAATGGGTTCTAAATTGAAGAGTAAACTATTTTATTCCCGAGGGATCTTAACAACTCAATATTTTGAGCTTCCTCAAAATCGAAGAAGGGAAAGGTTTACAAGTATTGTAATGCAACATATGTCTAGATATGTGGTTTTAAAGGTTTTTGCCAGAGCATGCATATAGGTCATTGATGATGGCAACGATAAAAGCTGTAATACCCCGATTTTAGTTTGCCTAAGAGACCGAATTAAACAATATTACGATCAAGTCAAGTCATGTCTAAAACTGTTATCTGTAAGGCTCAATCAATAATATAGATCAAAACAACCCACTTTGTATCTCGAGAATAGAAGATATTATTAAGTATGTGTGAAAACAAATCAAATATATATAAAAGTATGAAAGAAATAATTATGTTGAGCTCAAGTGCATGTAACGTTTATTTGTCTTTCCACTAAAGCCGACTTAAAAACACAAGATATATATATATATATATAATATGAAAAATATCAGTAACGAATGTTACTAGTCCAAAAAATAACTAAATATCAAACTGGCAAATGAGAAATGACTCTCATTTAAAATAAAACAATTATATATTTGACACAGATATGTCATTTTTGGACCATCAACTGTTCTTACACATTTTCAGTAATTCAAGAACCCCTATATTAATTTAGATGCATATTCACATTATTTAATATGTTTGAATATTATAAGTATTTTTAATTAATTATTTTATTTTTGTATTTGTTTAATCATGATTATTCATTTCTTGTTATTTATATATTTGTTCACTATGATGAATAATTATGTAACTAATTATTGTTATTGATAATGTATTTATTCATTGATTAATATATTAATTAATATTAGTCATTTATTTATTTATTTATTTATTTGTTTGTTTATTTCATTATTAATATGTTTACTAACATGAGTATATATAATATTTACTCATATTTAGCCGTATATTTATATAGCATAATTATATTATTATTTTATGATTAGAGTATTATTTATGTTCATGTATTTATTATTTACCTAATTATCTATGAGTGTATTTATTTTTTTATTTTTTATTTGTTATTTATTATTAGTATGTCTCTATTTGCATGCTTATATTTAGTTGTAAGTTGATTTACCAATTTTCTCCATTAGGATGTATTAATGGTGTGAATACACACTATGAGCATACATTATATAGAGATGTTAATATTTTACTTAGCTGTGGGTTTCGATGTAGGTTACGAAATATGAGCTCGCAGTAGATGTGTTGATGCGCTTGAAGCTTGGACCAGAGGTCCGTAGGACTCTCCCTTTGCTTAATCTATATTTGACTCCCTACGTGTCGAATTTAACCATGTTTTAAACGTAGGATGACATAAGCAGAATTTTTATCAAATCCTTCATATGTTTAATAAAATTACAATGATGAGATCCTTTGTTGGTTTTTGAACTTAAGATCCAAAAATATATAATACAAGTCTTTTCCTAAACCTATTATATAAGTAAGTGCATTTTTTACTGATTTCATGAATAAGAAAGTGAGCGGTATGGAAATATATATAGACCACACTAGTACTCCTTCAAACCCTGAGGTAGTGGGGTGTATGAGGGTACTGCGTGACTCAACACATTTCTAAAATTTGTGACACTAACTTAATAGTTCTTTTTGTCACTTGAGTACCGTGACTGGTGTAATATGGAGGATGTGAGGGCATAAATGTTATATGCATGAATATGAATACTATCCGTGCATGTACGCCGATACTTGTTTAAGTATGTTTGCTTACTGCCAAGTGTGTTTTAATTCTAATGTTTCTTAGGTTTTCGTGGGTAATTAAATACCTATTTGCCAGTTTGTAGTAGTTATTTTTCGGACCGGTTGCACTCGTTACTAATGTTTTTCATATTATATACATAGGTCTTATAATCCTAAGTCGATTTGGATGAGAGGACAGACAAACACTACACACTTTAGCTCAGCGTAGTTATTTTCTTTCTTACTTTTATTTATATTTAATGTGTTTTGACATATATTTAATAATATTTTCCATTCTTATGACGCCAAACGGGTTGTTTTGATCTATTTTATTGATCGAGTCTTACCGACCAACAACTTTACACAAGACTCAACTCGATCGTAACATTTCTCATTCGGTTCTTAGGTGAATTGAAATCGGAGAGTTACAGAATATTAATATGTATATTAAATATCAAATTTATTTTGAGTTGTATAAATTTAAATATATTAAATTTTATGATTATTTATTTAATGAATAAAAATAATGAATATTTATTTAATTTAAGAAAAAAACATAGTTGCATACAAATATTAAAAGTAATTTTAATAAGTATTTTTTAATAATTATACAAAATTTATTTTTAAAAATTTTAATTTTTTTAGAATATATATATATATAAAAGTAATTAATTGATTGAAAATTTTAAAATCCAAATTAAGAATGTATATAAAATAATAAATTTAATTCAAATAGTAGAATAATTAAACTATCAATATTTTAAAATTCCAAATTTAGGTAGATTCATGCTTGCAAATTTTCCTAATAATAAACAATAATGATAATATGTATATTAAACATCAAATTTATTTATCAATATTTTTATGATTTACAATTTTGGTAGAATTATATTTCATTGCTTTCTCAATTAAATAATAATAGGAATAATTTTAAATTACATAGTCATAGGCCAATAAAACTATTGAAGGATTAGTATTTTTGAGATTTTTAATTTGAATAGAATTATACTCTCAATTAAATAACAATGATAATAGTTTTAATTAGGTAAGTATTAATAGGCCCATAAAATTATTATGGGTTGAATTAACGACAACATAAAAAGACATGAAATGCAATAATAGTGAAAAAAAACTCGGCGCTTTTAAGGTACGAGGACCATAGGGGGTAGACGAGCATATGGCCCATCAAGAATTATATAGGCCCAATAAGTACCGGCCCAATAAAAATACCATCCAAAGGAGCGTTAATTGTAGCCCAAGCACCACCCTGGCAAAGATGGCGGCAAAAGCCGTCGTCTTCCTGCTCATCCTCCTCTCGCCGCCGGCGACCGCCGCTCCGCTCGAGCAATGGCGGACACTCTTCTCCCTATCCCAATCCCTCATGCGCCGGGTCTCCACTGCCCGCGCTGCCCGCGGCGACCTCGCCGGCGCCGCTCGCGCCCGGACCATCGCCGACCGGCTCGATGGCGGGTGGGGCTTCTGGTCCGGCGTCTGGTCCATGGGCTGGGACTACCTCCGGCACTACTCATGGCAGGACCTCCTCTTCACCTGGCCGCCGCAAGAGGTGTTCCGAGTTATGACCGACATCAACCAGCTGCTTGCCGCCGTGAACGAGCTCGGGCGGGTGGGCTCCGACGCTAGCCGGGCGAGGTGGGTGGCGAGTAACTATAGACGAGTGCTCTCGGCGGTGATGTCGCTTCTCAAAAGACTGCTGCTTGCGTTCTCTCGATCGGTGAGTGGCTTGGTTTTTTTGGGGGTGGGGGGGATGTTTTGTGTGTTGCGGGTCAAGTGTTTGATGGTATGCGTGAATGAGTGCAGGGGCCGTTGAGGGATGCCGTGTTGTCTTTACGGCAAGAGGTGGAGGAGGGTGGGCTGGTGCGGGATTGCTTGGAGGTGGGTTCGGATGATCTCAAGGGGTTGGTTGTGGTGGCCAAAGATTTGGCCTTCCAATACTTGTTCGATGGATCCAGGGAAGCCGATGAGCTATGATGTTGCTGCTGCAAAGGTACGCTCATGAAAGCTTTTTTTTTTCTTTTCTTTCTTTTCTTTCTTTTTTTTTTTTATAAAAATGGTCTTCTACATGCGTGATCTGGATGCATATTTGTGCGTAGGAGGACAAGAGATTGTTTGGCTTTGTTAGTGTAGTGGAGGCCTTCTGCAAGTAGTGCAGTAACGTTTGTTGACGCAATTCTGATGACCTAGTAAGAGATAGTTCTCGTGCTAGAGCTAGAGTTGTTGAAGGGAATAGAATTGTCCATCTTGATAAGTTTACTAAAGAGCATTTCAGCTTTCTTTTAGCTAATTACCTCTGTTTTGACGTTCTTGCTTTTCTTTATCGATCGGATTAAATTCCTCTCTTGGGAAAAGAATGTGTAATTTTTGTTACATTTCTGTTTGCCTCTTTTGTAGTTGATATCACTTTTGCCATTTGACTCATGCAGAAAGCTGTCAGCGAAAACAAACATGGCATAATATGCTGGACAAGTCGTATAATTTATCGTGTTGTAATAGGCGTTTAGAAGTTATCTTTGTACAATTTTGATGGCAGTTTCTTCTTCCAAATAATTTTGATGACGGTTAAATGTAGGATGATCTCTTTTTATGTTGCTCCTTTTCTAATTTGGGAATGTTGGTCGTAGATGAGGTAGAGGCTGCAATAACGTTGTGACATTGTAAATATTGATGAAATTCATTGTTAGCCTGCCACTAGTTAATTCCTACTCGTTTCATTTTTTAATACCCATTTTTAAGGCAAACTGCTTGATTGATTTTTGTGAAACATGAAATTTTTGCTTATATCTTTTCTTGAATCTTGCATTTGTTTTCTGGTTAGGAATGTTTAAACAGAAATAATAGAAACAACTTAATACTTAGCTTGATGCGGTCTTTCAGTTCAACCTAAAAAAACAGTCGTTTCACTGAGATCTTTGAAGATTTTTTATCGCAAAATGTGGTTACAAGTTTGAGAAGAAGATGACTCGATCTATCCTCAAATGTTGGGATTGTATTTATTTTGAACAAACTAAAGAAAATCAAAACTTAGAATGGAGATTCTCTTAATAATGTTCTATTTCTTAAAATCTCCTCAATAATGTTTAAGGTCTTCTTAGCAAAATCATTATATGGCAATTATCTTACTGGCACACACACTCTCTCTCTAGAAAATAAAAATTAAATCGCGGTTGATGCGATTGAGGACGCAGCCTCCAGCAGTTGTTGGAAAGCAGTAAATAAACCGCGGTATGAAGAGGATTAGTTTAACTCTCCACAAGTTAAGTGAAAGGCTTCATTGTCTATGTGGTAGTTGTATTTGTGGACTGGATGGCCGAAAACTTGCTTAGACTGGAAGCCTTTTAATTTCTTCTCTCATTGGGATTTATTGTTCCTCCCTTAAATGACATCCAGGCGAGCTATAATGGACATCATGCAACTATGTGCATCTTTACTATCCGTTGAAAGAAAACGAGAATCGGAGTTGTTGATCACTTTGGCTGCATCCTCGGCCATGTGGACAACTAAAATTGGAACCAGTTGATTTTCATGTCGGTGTAGACAGGTTGGAACTTGGAAGGGGAAGACCCACCTGCGTTATCAGATGGTCATGCTGACAGAAAGGCATGGAAAGGAGGCCGCCCTAGCTCCCCATGTTTCATTAATGCAATCAGGTGAACTCTATCTTCCTCTGTGCCCCTTTGATCTTTCGGCTATATACGTTTCAGACAAAGTTGTGGTTCACATATTAATGGGAGAAGGAAAATTTGCACTGTTAATAATTACTACTACTCTTACTTACGTTATCAAAGGAAGAAAAATGTGCTTCGTCCTCCTATATAGGTGTTTGATTTCTGATAGCTCGAGCTGCATGTTACGAACATTTATGTTGGTCAATTTGTAGAAGGCGTTCATTTGTTAATTGTTATACATCAACTACTGTGTCGGTATCTTTTTCTCTTCTTAGGAGTGTTATATGGCATTCATTCATGTGGACAACAGTTTTGCGCTTGCATGAAAGTGAGCGTTAATGGTTTTCTTAGTTGATAAGTATATATATTACCATGGTACTTATATATACAAATAGACGGTCAACGTAGATTTCATTAAATAGAAATTAATGTGCTTTAATGCTACATATATACCACGAACCAGCCAATCATAATAAAGTTAGCTTGGCTTCATCTAAGTCAGCTGCTTTGCTGAATAAGTCTTAATAGAACCTATACTGTTTCCTTGCCCCGGGTATGGCCAAGAGAAAAGCTGATGAGGTCGTTTAATCAGAGTTTTTAAGACTTTACATATGAAAGAGGTCGTAGCACTTAATCTCAAGTCATGCGATCCACTCCTTAATTATTCCATTAATTTTATTATAATCCTTGATGATCAAATGACAATATAAGTACTCTATCGGTAACGAGCTCGCAAGAAATGTTGATTGTATTCCAACCAAATATTTCGGTTTCGTCTTTATGAAGTAATTAGATGTTGTCTTGAACTAGGTAACAGCACGAAGGGTAATTTTCTCATGGAAAAACACTACTTGTACTTCCAAGATTCAATTTAAGAGCTCACTTTAGCACAACTCCCAATATTTAAACAGCCATCACATGATTAACAAGTGAGGTTTTGAAGTTTATATGACACAAATTAATTGTCAATCGGAAATTTGAAACCATTAATTTCAACATGGGCCATACCTCCCATTTAATTTCAACATCTACCATTCATACCCATACCAAGGTATTGGGTACGGACTCTGCATATCATTCATCACTACTAAAGATCAAAATTATGATATCTAATCCCAACTTAATTATTTATCATCTTCTGATATTGACATGTCAAGAAACAAGGACTTGGTCAAGTGGTGCTTTCAAGTCCACGTTATGTCCGCGGCTCCGAGTGTATTCAATGTGTGGCCGACTCACTCAACCGTAAAAGCCATATCTGTACCACTCAGTTCACTCCGTCTCCACCGATTCATTGTCACGCCTCTCATCTCTATATATATGCTTCCCTTCTATTGCACTTGTTCAATCCATCACAACATATAACTCTCTCTCTCTCTCTCTCTCTCTCTCTCTGTTCTTTCACTTCAATTAAGCCCTCTCTTCTCCTCATTTTGTTCCTTGTCTGTCTTTAGCAATGGCTGCGTCCGAGCTACTTGGCAGAAAATGTTTAGTGATGCACCTGGCATTAGTGCTTTGGAGCTTTCTAATTTTCATGGCTAAGTCAGATCCTCAAGTTCCGTGCTACTTCATCTTTGGTGACTCGTTAGTGGACAACGGCAACAACAACAACATTGCATCGTTGGCGAGGGCCAACTATCAACCTTATGGGATTGACTTCCCCGGTGGCCCAACTGGGAGGTTTTCCAATGGCCTTACTACCGTCGATGTTATAGGTACATGCTTCACCTCCTCATATATGCATATATAAACATGAAAGTAGGATGTCCAGTACCAAATTAGCTCGTTTTATGAGCTTTTGAAGTGATTCTAACGACTAAATGATGTACATTCTGAAATGGTTCATGGAATAGTGATAAACTTTTTAAAATATAAGATCAGTAGGAAAGGATTGTGCGGTAGGTTCCAAGCTAAGGTTAATGTTGCTACTGTCACACGGGAAACAGTGACTTACCTTTTCCTGTTCATAACTGCGAAGGCTGAAGGGTACCCTGTCTTTTATTATCTGGTCGCAGCTCCTGAGAGTGGTTTGTTGTAGTAAGATCACACTAGACATAGGTTTGTCATGAATATCTTACTGATGATAAGTGATTGCCTCACACTGTTACGCATAAAATTTCAATATCTAACCTCGGATAGATATTGAAGTGGGTTGATGATGGTCTGGTCTAAACTAATTGATATGACATTGTTTTGATCTGAACTGATAAATGTGCAGCTAATCTCTTGGGTTTCGATGATTACATTCCACCATATGCTACTGCAAGCGGCCAACAGTTTCTCACTGGAGTAAACTTCGCAGCGGCAGCTGCAGGAATTAGAGACGAGACTGGTTAGCAGTTGGTAAGAATTTATTCTCCAATTTAATGAACAAATAGTTATACCCCATGCAACGAGAGTTTAAAAAAGCTTATGATTGGCTCCCTATCATATACGTTTAGCTTCTGATGAATAAAAGTAGATATATACCTTACTTTTGGTTGGTTTGATAAACGGTCCCTGATCACTATGACTGGACAAGTCCAAAACTACAGAAGGGCTGTGGAGCAAGTCGTTAAGTTGGTTGGAGATGAAAACTCAGCTGCTACTTACCTCAGCAAGTGTATCTACACTGTGGGGATGGGCAGCAATGAATATCTCAGCAACTACTTCATGCCTCAATACTACTCTTCAAGCCGCCAATACACTCCTGAGCAGTATGCAACTGTTCTTATCCAACAATACTCACAACAATTGCGGGTATGTAGCCTCTTAATCATCAGTGTTCTATATTTATATATAGTTGCAAAACAAGCGCATAGTCTATATTTATGAGGGTCTTCCTATTTGATGAGCAGACTTTGTATGATTATGGGGCAAGGAAGGTGGCTGTCATAGGAGTCGGACAGGTTGGTTGCAGCCCTAGTGAATTGGCTAGCTACAGTGCTAATGGGGCAACCTGCATAGATAATATCAACAGTGCAATACAGATATTCAACAACAAGGTCCGCTCTCTTATGTCCGATTTTAACAGCAATCTGGCAGATGCTAAATTCACTTACATTGATGGATATGGTATTTTCGCTGACATCGTTAGACGGGCTTCACAATTCGGTAATAATCTTGATCGTTCTCTTGCAAATGCTCTGTTTGTCGGAGTTAATTTTATCATGAACTAATTAGGGTATATCTTGAAATTTGGTTGACAGGTCTTACAAACACAAATGAAGGATGTTGTGGTGTGGGAAGGAACAATGGGCAGATAACATGCTTGCCACTTCAAACTCCATGCGCAAACAGGGATGAATATGTGTTTTGGGATGCATTCCATCCTACTGAAAAAGTGAATGTGTTGTTTGGAAGGAGGGCATATAGTGCTGAATCTTCCAGTGATGCCTCCCCAGTAGATATTCGTCGCCTAGCTCAGCTCTGAGACTGATCATGAGCTTCTCTGAAATATTTATAAGATAGATCATCAGCACAAATTGATCCTGCATGTATACAATACCCACTTGCATTTTGTGGTTGATTAATTAGCTTCTGATCAAGCTTTAAAATTAGGCATGGATTAATAAAGCATGTAGTGTGGAGGGCTGTTGAAAAAACAAAATGGTTCGGTTATTGTGATATGTAGAGTATGATGCATTCTTCTATATTCTGATTAGGAACAGAGATGTATGGATTCGAAATTGTAATATGCTCAGTTCAATAAAAAGGATTTTGGTGAATTGCAGCAGAGTATCATTGTGGTTTTCATGCTCTGTTTATAAAGCATTGAGAAGCCACTAGCTAGTAACTATTAGGCTACATTGTTGATGAACAGTTCAATAATAATACTCTAGCAGCTAATGCTTTTAAGGTGGTTAGGAGTTCAACTAAATTGTTGAATTTACTATGAGGCGTTGTCTAGAATTTGCCGTTATTGTTGACATAATTCATATTTTGCGCCTCTCGTCAATCTTATCTTATAATATAATAGGGTAAAGATACCTACATCTTTACAATCACTAAAAGTATAACTTACACTTAGGCTTCTAACACTTAGTCAAGTCATCGCACTGAATCCTGATGACATGGCAAACTTAGTCGCATCAAAATTTTTTGAATGAAGTCTAAATTGTAAAGAGTTACATGTGTAGATGTTGTAAAATCGTTTTTTTCCTGATGGACATATAATACAAACATTATGCATCAAAACACACTAAAAATTCCTTTTCATGGCATCAATAACACAAAAACGAACAAAAAGAGTTTCATGTTCCATCAAGTGAGTAATTTTTCTACACAAGCGAGCAGCGTAGAATAATGCGATATATTATAAGAACCCATAATCAGTAATGTGAATATTGCCATATTTCTTTTAACAAAAACGTTAAAGCAAGGGCATCTATCACATGCCAAAAGAAGAGAGGACGCTCTTGCGAGATCATAAAAGATGAGGCGCAGTTTCTGTACCAGCTACCTAAATAAGTACCTCCGGGACGCATCACAGGCTTAACACTGGCTCTTCAATATCATCCAGTGTTTGTAGCTCCACTTTGGCAGCAAATGGTGGCGTTCCACGCGCATCCTCTAGCACAAGGCCGGCTACCTGTTCATCGTCCTCTAGATTGTCGTAAGGGGGTTGACTCACATTGAGAGTAGGTTCATGATCATCCCAAACGGGTACACGTCTGCCTTTCTGTGATTACACCACCATGTACGATCTCTTGGGCTGTCCATCCAATAGTTCCATGCCCTTGCATGAAGCTCATCATGTTCTCCTGCTTCTCCCTTGCGAAGCTAAAATCACAAATCTTGGACAGCGCGGCTCAAGCAACACATTTGAGCCCTTGAGGTCAAAATGGATGATCGCCGTTGAGTGCAAGTACGCATGCGCAAGGCAACTTCTGCAGCTACCTGTCCGCGTCTCATCCATAGGACTTGGGAGAACCACAAATTTCTGGTCGGTGCTGGGCATATGCCCTAGCCAGGGATAATGCAGGGGTAGTGCAGACGTGCAAACATGGTCGCTTCTTGCCACACAACTGACGCTTCGGGTCTCCACCTTCTTCCGAGTTCCAACACTGTGTGGATCTCTTAAACAGCCACCATGCAGCCCTCAGATTTGAAAATCGAAAAAATAAGAAAGTAAATAAAACTCGATCCCTTATTTCGCGCCAAACAAACATGGGTAATTTATAAAATCACCCTAAATTAAAAAACACCTAAATAATAAAAATAGATAAAAAAATTTCCAACTAATAAAGACTGCAGCTACTGGACGCAATGCTGCATTCCTATTCGGCGAACGTTAATACCCGTGACAAAGAAAAAATATTTTAAAGAAATTTATTGCCACAAGTTTTTCAGGGCATTGACGCACTTTAAAAGAAATGTATCTGCTACCGCAACTACCTGGCAGTGACTATCTAATGATTATATTTAGCGACAATTAAGTAATAGCAAAGTCGTGGCTAATCTGTCACGACTGTAATCGTGGCAAAGTTTAGCCACGACAAAAACTCCTTTTTCTACTAATTCTGGCACCTTGTCTAAGTTGTCACAATTACATATATATATATATATATATATATATATATATATATATATATACATATATATATATATATATATTTGTTAATGATTCTCGCCATAAATAATTAATTTTTTGTGGCGATCTTGATGTCTCCCCATGTCATTACAACCCATTCCAAAGTCCAATATCGTAAATCTTTATACAATTGAAGCCAATAAGTTATAATTTTTTAAAAAATCTTTCGTTTGATAAATAATTTTACGTGTATGTACTATATTTTTGCACATTTTTAGTATGGTTCTCTATATATATATATATATATATATATATATATCTTTTCTCATTTAATTTTTTATCGTTTTTAGATTGCCATAGAATAATCCCAAATTGATGACAAATTTACAGAATTAGGAAAAGAAAGATTTAATAAACCGTTGTGGAAAGGTTTTTTAACAAACAAACATTGGCGTCGAGATTTGACGACTCTCTAAGAGTTGAATTTATTCCAACTGCTTGTGAATTTCTTACATACTAATTACTATTTAGAACCAAAGATTTGTAGGAAAATACCATAGTTAATTTTTTTTGATGCTTTCGATGGGTACTCAACAGACCTGAGCACATTTGAGATCAGGTGCCACAATGTTTTTTTTCAACCTAAGGTTTACTTTGGTTAGCATGAAAGACATGTAAATGATATGAAATTTTAAAATAACCAACTTACGAAAATCAGTATATATACTATATATTCTATAAATAATTAATATTTTTACAATAAATGCTATGTCTAAATTTATCATAATTATCTTATGGGCCCTACCCATGTACTCTCCAATGAGTGAGTAGCGAAAAATTTTCTCCTTATTTATTGAGATATCAAATAATTAATTTAATATTTATTTGCTCATTTAAGAGCTCATAGGTGGGTCATATAAGGTAATTTGCTTATTTTGTATTCTCATGAATATAATTATACTTAATTTAGATTTAAAATAATTAACTTAATATTATTTTTATAAAAAAATTATTAAATATAACTATCTCTTGTAAAGTTAACTATTTCAAAATGTCTATATCATTTACGCTATATTTTCACGCCAACCAAATCAACGCCAATAAAATTGTATCTAATAACCACAAATGGAAGGTCCTCGGGCAGACAAGTTGGATGTGGAAAGCCCGTCAAACCAAGTGGGTCCTTCTTGTACAAAAATCACAACGGAAGGGCTAAAATTCGGCTAAACTGGTATATTTTGAGAAAGATAGAGAAGGCGTAATTTTGAGATTTCACAAATCATTTTAAAACTTATTAACTTGATTGAATTGTTTTTTGACTAATTTCTATGCCACTTTGAATCTTACAAGGGAGCTACAGTTGCTTGTTATGGAATTAATTGGATCAATTTCCCCACTAAACGAATTAACTAAGGAAAGATACAAAAAGAAATAAACGTCCACCATTTGTTCTTAATTAGCACATAATTCTTGTATATTGATTAGTGATGTTTTATAAAATATTTAAAATGGGAATTGATTAAAATTGTTAACATGCATTGCAAATCCTATAAAAAGTTGGGTTACCTGAAAGTTAAAATTAGAAGAATTTAAATATTAATTATTTATATGAAAGTACGACAATATCGGGTATTATTAACTCAAAGAGCAAACCTTTGTCCCAACTAGTACTAGCAAGTTGAGGTGTCGAATGATCATCTTTCTTTACTTGTGATTCATGAAAAAAATGCACAAAGGGGGGAATTTGAAATCTCGTAAAGAATATAAGGTAAAGATTACAAAAAACTTAATTTCATATTATCTTGTTCAATAAATCTCGGGATAGGTTGTGCAACAATCTTATAGTGCAAAGTAGGAGTAAAGTTAATAGAGCGAGTAGAGTCAAGTCATTTGCCTTGAGTTCGAGTCGAGATAAATAAGCTTCGAATCCAAGTTAAGTTCATACAAGAAAGCTCGAACTTTATTTATCTATATTTTTCTTTTTATAAAATTTAAAATAAAATTAATTTTGAATGATTGAATAATTCAACTTCATATGAATCATACACCAAATAGTTGTTCGTACAAAGAATAATTTTATTATCATGTAAAATCATCATTAGAATATGATTTTTAATTCTTATTTTTCATATTTTATGTAAATAACTATATAAAAACATATAAACTATATTATTTAATATACAATATCAAGTTTTGAGTTGAGGTGAACTAAACAAAAGTGTACTCATACTCATTTAATTTGAGTAGGCATGTTCAAAACTCAATTAAACTTGATTTTGTTTAGCTGAAAAAACTTACCTCAAAGCTTAACTCGATATTAAATGAGTCAAGCTTTAGCTTGTACCAGTTTAACTCGACTAGACTCAAAATTTGATATTTTGTATAAGAAATAAGGTTTTGACCATATTTATCTTAACTTTTTTATACAAATATAATCAAATTATGAAATATCACTATATAATAACAATTTTAAATAAATGTATACATGATTAAATTATCTTTTATACATAATTATGTCAAAGTTGAAATACTTTAATTATAAATTAAATTTTAGTATGAATTATATAAAAAAGAGGCATCAGTAAATACAAATCAAGCTAATTAAAATTTGATTCGAACTCAAATCGATTTGAGTAGTTATTAACTCAAATCTAACTTGAAATAAAACAAACTAAGTTTGAGCTTAGTAAAAATCGATTTGATTCATCTGATTAGCACCCTTAGATTTGAGTTTGAGTCAAACTTTGATTCGAGCTAAATCAAGTAGTTTGAGCATTTTAAAACCTGTATTTTTAAATAAGAATTTTATAATTAAATGGTGGGAATCTATGTACTATTCATGGTATATTGGTGGCTTATACGAATTTAACAATTGGATGGTATTTTGTCATTGGAAACATTTAATGACTTATATATGCCACTATATTTTAGGTGGGGTTGGCTAAGACTTATTTTTTATAAATTAAAAAACCAAACTAAAACATTTTTCATTGAACAGTTTTTATATTGTTCAAAAGTAATAATATAGCAAACACTTTTTGTAAATGTTTTTTTAAAGAAAGTTGGCGGCCCTTGCAGTACTATATAATTATAAGCTAGAATGAAGATGCTTTCATGAAATTTATTAATTTGTTAATAGGTGGTTGAGTTAATAATAATTTGGTGTGTAATATGATTATATAAATAATTATATTTCATTGTTTAAGAAATCTCAAATTTATGCTTCGATGATTTATGTGGACACCCCGAATAACAGGTAGCAGCTATCTAACTCTTCAAATTGAAGGAAGATTCACAGCAATACAAATACATATTAAACAACACATTACAAATTACTGCCATCACCAGACAATCTTTAGGTCCAATATTTAAAGGAACAATAGCCATACAGAAATCAAAATAGGTTCGGAAGTTGGTTTATGACGTAAGATACAGATCTATATATATATAAGATTATGCTAAGACAAATAGTAAGTATTTATCTTGACATAATTTCATTCCTGCAGATCCAGACATTGTGTGAACTTCATGCATGCCACTTAAATATATATATATGACAACAATCAATAACCGAAACAATGATCATTGTTCAACTTCATCTGCACATTGAAAAAGATGAAAGAAGAGAACATCACCAACTTGGGGCCTGAAAGGAGAACCTATATATATATACTACATGGAGAGAATGCATGGGAAATGTGAAATTACCCAAGTTGGAGTGTAGTCTGCTCCTGTTGAGGATATTGGTGATTGGACTCCAGCAGGTTCATTGGTAGAAAATTATGGGGATTAAATGGGTTTTGATGGGGAGGCATTACTCCATAGTCAGGGCCAGGAAGCATGTTCATCTGCTGCTGATGATCCTGCTGTTGCACTCTCTCACTTTCAGCTATCTGCAGACAAGCACATCAATCCTCTCCATTTCAACAGCTATTTGCATGTAACTTATAACTATATATTATTTCAATATGTGAAACTTAAGAAGCCGGGAAATTTTCCTTTAAATGAAAAATCTTGCCATCATAGCTAGGAAGGGTAACTGTTGACCAATTTGCCGATCATGATCAAATGCTTTTCTTCTCATTTGTGACGGCTATACTTAGTAGTAGCGAAGTGAATGAAAAATGAAATAGGACATTAAGAACAAAAAGCAACCTTAGCTCGGAGATAAATATTATCGTTCTGCAAGTCAATCTCCTGTGATATGACAAAGGCAACGAATTTAGCTAATAACAATGCGATACCTGCACTATGCTCATGCAGTAGTCCTCTTCTTACATAATGAAATAAAAGCTATGCTTTGTGGGTTTAATGTGGAAAGAGACACATACCCTTTTCTGCATGTACTCTATTTCAGCAAAGAGCACCTCGTTCTGTCAAAATAAGAGAGAGATAGAGTTAACTATGTGGTTTAGAGTAGAACACGCACAGAGTGCACATTTAGTTTGGTGATTATAACTAAAAGCAAAATTAGCCAAACAATATTGTATGATGATCCTCGTTTAAACATCAGAATTTTCAGGTGACAACCTTTTTTGACCTGATTCTGCTGATGCCTTTCTCCAGTCTAGATTCAAGCTGCTTGAGTTCCTTGATAGTCATGGAGCTAAGAGACTCGCCCATTAAATGCCTGCAATCCATCGTACCTCAGTGAAAATGTTGCAGCAGCCTTTCATTCTTGTAGTTTAATATATACATATATCGCGTATATATACAAAAATTCACGAATTACTGAAGTTTACTCGTATTTTTTTACCTATTTGCATTTTGAAGAAGCCCAATTTGCTGACGAAGTTTGTTTGACTCTTGCTGGTAATACTGCCACATAACAGCAAATTTTCATTGTCATTTTAGACAAGCTTGTTAGCTGGTAAAGCGTAAGATCAATTACCCTTTTTTTGAATTATGCATGTTTAGTGTAAAGAAAGGATGCATGGCATGGCGCTAATATGCATGAACTCCCACAACACAGCTTTCTAATGCATCAGTATGATTGTTTTTAAATTTTTCTAAGAGCTCATGATCATTTATCTCTAGTAATACAGTCCACCAAAATGGGACTTTAATTACAGTGGCTATATATAACAGCTTCCTGCACAGATATTTTTAATGATTAACTAATTCTATCACCTAAGTTTACTCCAAGTTTTACTCTGTTGAATCCATTGCATGGACGCCCATATACGTCATTGACGAACACTTATAACTTGCGTAGATATCTTAATTAATTTGTTGCCAAATTTCTTTTTACAACGCATGATGTGTAGTCAATTATAATTAATTTAATCATGAATTTTCCTATCAGTACCTGCGCATTAATCTCTATAGCGGACCCAGAATGAGAAGTGTCGGCGCATGCCTTCTTATACCTCTCAATTGTCGTCTTCACGCTGGAAGCATACAATATAACAACCATAAATTTACCTTGATCATAAAATTA
Organism: Piper betle; assembly: GCA_033002965.1. Taxonomy (NCBI): domain Eukaryota; kingdom Viridiplantae; phylum Streptophyta; class Magnoliopsida; order Piperales; family Piperaceae; genus Piper; species Piper betle. The sequence continues at coordinate 101,294 of JAURVB010014618.1, read as the reverse complement.
ATATAGATCATAAAGTCATGAGGAGATTAAAAGTTTACAATAGTTGTATTTTAGACCGATGCTTGATTGAAATATTAAAAAGGGAGAAGCAACTTGGTAATAAATGCAGCATGGCCTAGTTGAATCTTTTACTGGTATTCAGGGAAACCAACAGTAAGAAAAAGACCATAAATCTGTGCAAAACAAAGTAATGCAATAGAAAATTTTATAAGGAGAACAAATTACACAAGAAATTCACAAGGATATGCTTCTTATGCACTACAAAAATAATGGTTGTGGCTCTAGGCTATTAATAGTAGAGGGTGTTGAAGTGTGGGGCATAGGCCTCTTTACCTAAAATGATTAGTCACAATGGGAAAGCTTGCCTTTTCACATATATATTGATTTTTTCCATGATTCCCTTTAACGTGGGATATATATTATACTCCCTCCCACTAGTAGCTCGAAGACTTACTCATAGACTAATCACTAGTGCCCTTCTTTTTTAAGAGGAGTGTTAGAATATATATTGATATGGAATATATGTTAGCAATTGGGAAAAGATGTTGATTGATTTCAAAAATACCATGATAAATTGGCCATTGAGAGTTTAGTTGGATGTTTAATTTATCTCACAAACACTAGTTCGAACATTGTATATGCGATTAGTGTACTTTTAAGGTACATGGACAAGTCTAACAAAACTCATTTTATGGTTGTTATGAGAATTGTGAGATATGTGAAAGGAGCAAAGAATTTTGATGTGATGTATGAAGTTGAGAATGAGGCTAAATTAATTAGATATTTGGATAGTGATTGGGTCAGTTGCCAAGATGATAGAAAGAGCACATCGGGATATGTTTTTAGCTTGGGAAGTAGGGTTATATTGTGGTCATCTAAGAAGCACAAGACGTTTGGCTAAAGAGAATTTTCTAGGATCTTTTATGTGAACAAGAAGCAACTACAATGTTTTGTGATAACATGTTCGATATTGCTATGAGCAAAAATCCCGTCTTTTATGCTAGGTCGAAGCATATTGAGTTGAGACATCACTTTGTTAGAAATCTTATTAAAAAAGGAGAAATTGAGTTGAAGTTTATCAACACTAAGGAATAAATGGCTGATGTGTTTACAAAAGCTCTCATTCAAGACAAGTTTAATTTTTTTAGAAAGATGATAAAAATAATAAATTAAGAGGGGTGTTAGAAAGTGATGTAATTTGTAATTTATTGGGCTAATAACATATGATGTAATAATTATGAGCTTGAAGGGTACTTATGTATTAACCTGACCTTTCCTATATGTTGTAACGGAGAGCCAACTTTAAGTATAGTAGAAAAGCGGGAAAAAATAAAAAAGGAGGTGAATGACCCTTTGTTTATCACCTTTCTATTTGGTAAGATTTTATTTTTTATTAATCATTTATAATCTATGTTATACCCATCCATCTTCTCCCCAACAGTGGGTGAATAATTTATTTCTTCAAACTTCTTCTGAATTCTATGAGGACTAATTAAAAGGCAAACGTAAGACTAGCTCGCCATGACATAATCAGGAACTACCCATTCATGAGTGATCATGATAAAAAATATTTATCAATATCAACCTGTACTTGCTGCAATAATTCTAGAGTGAGGTGTTATGATCATATTTCTTCGATCCAAGATAAATTAAACTTCATTATTTAACATAAATATATTACTAATGTGTAACTTATAAGGGTTTTCTGTCTGTCTTTTGTTATTGAATGAACACTCAGCTAGCTAGGGTTTTCTTTACGTTTTCTGTAACCAAAATGAGCCTTTTTTTGAAGGGCTTAAAAAGAATCAAACGAAGAATAGGCCACTTGTTCAATGAACTCAAGCTATATATTAAGTATGGACTTATTCGGAGAATCAAAAGAAGGATTACAATTTGTTTACATACTGAAGCAAGAACACAAACATTATTAAACGAAATGTTTGTGTGAGAATCGCTCATGTAAGAGGCAAAATATTAGCAGCCCAAGCTAGCAGCCCAAGCTAGCAGCAGTCTCTCATCTCCACAGGCAGTGATGATCAAACGTCACCAAATGAAGAAAAGATGAAAAAAACTGAGTTAATATTATCTGATCACATTATGTTTATTTGGACCTGAAAAGAAAGGTTTAAGCAGAGGGAATAATTTCTCAAAACAAAGAAAACTCCTGCCTTAAAGAGGGTCAATCATGCACCAGGCAAGAAGAAAAATCCTGATATTGCAATACTGTACTCTTGTTGCTAGCTAGACGAAGTAAGAATTTTGGTTTGACTTCCTTGAGTTGATGGGTGATAGAAAATGGCAGCAAATGGCATCCATAATGTTGCAAAATGAAAGCACGATCAATCCATAGTTTCTGTGGTTGATTGATTTGACATCTTATGATATAATGGACAAATTATAAGAGCACGACATGTGAGAAAGTAAATATATTCTTTCATTTCGATGGGTGACATGAAGAGGCGACAGATAGAATCATTAAGAAAGAGTCAAAAAAACCAAGAAGCATGAAAGGAAGGAGACAAACGCCAAGGATTAATGGAAGAGCTGGAGAAAAATGGTGAAAACATTTGATGTAGATTGTAATTAGGTGCAGTTTCATCTTTTCAAGCCCTACTGATTCCTATTTCTTCTCCCACCTACATCTCATATATCATATCTAGAGCCCTCCCTCGAAGGAAAAATGAAACATACAACTAGAAGGAGAAGAAATATATAGAAAGCTCAACCCTGGCTCCTTTTTATAGTAAAAATAACCACAAATGAAACCAAGATTGTTAATGAAAATAAGCTCATCAGTAATCTAGCAAAGGGAAGAAAAATGAACTAAAGCATGAACTTTTATTAGCAACTGTCGACATGTGTCTATATGCCAGTGCGTATTGTTATCTTTTTCCAAAATTGAATCACATCAAAATACCGAAAGTAAGGCATCCAGGGGCACAAAAGAACGGAAAATTCTGACTACCATTTTCATGCACAGCTTAGTAAAAGCAAAGACTTTTGGGCAAATCCAATCAAAATGATAGGATAGAATACAGATATTGTTTGTAGTAGAAAAACCCTGAAAAACTGAAACAAGCCCAGTTGAAAAATGAGGAAAAAACTGCCAAGAAAGTTTGCGAGGAAGGAAGGCACACGGTAATGACGAACATGGGATAAATGGCGAAATGGTGACAATATTATGTACCTGTTGTTTGCATACTCATAGAGACGGCCACGGCTAGAGAAGACAATAAGTGCAACTTCTGCATCACATAGCACAGACAATTCATAGGCCTTCTTAAGCAGTCCATTCCGGCGCTTGCAAAAGGTAACTTGCCGATTGGTTGTGTTCTCAATCCTTTTGATCTCGATCTTCCCCCTACCCATCTTTTCCTTCTTTGCCTCACTTGATAATCCAAGCGGTTCCCTAGTTGGGAATGAACTGCTGAGAGGAGCAGGTTGGTGAGAGCTGTGATCCTGAAACCACCCATATGAGATAAAATGGATAAGCTTGTGTTTTGATGGAATTTATATGTGGAAAGCAAACTGTTAGGAGTTAGGACGAAATCTAAGCAAAAAAGGAATACTTGCTTTCTGAATTGCAAGTAAGAGTGCAAGCAGGTTTCAGTTTTGAGATTGCTTACTGAGCTTAGAGAAGGAAACTAACAAAAGCTTGGAACTGAAGGGAGAAAGAGGATCTTAAAGAGAAGAGGAGAAATGGTTTCTTCCGTTGGTTGTTTTATACAAGCTCCTGCACCCTAGAAAGGCAGAAAATGGTAGTAGGTTCATGCAACTACAGATGGCTACTTTTTACACCTACAAGCAAAGGTTTCTTACTTCCATCTTCCTTCTCCTTTTCTCTCCTTCAAAACTCCCGTTGGTCTCAGGACTGTGATTTGAAGGCTGAGGAGAATGGCTGCAGTTTATCAACTCAGAGACCCCATTGCTTCCCCATCCATGTATGAGAGGAGGAAGAGCTGGAAAGGACTTCTGGAAAGTGATTATTAATCGGTTGAATGAGACATTTGCCAGCACCAACCAGAGTAATAAATTAAAGTGACAAAACAAAATGATCTAATTAATTGTGGAGAAGAAGAGTAGCATATGTTTTCTTTGAGATAATATTTTTTACCTCATTAACTATTTTATTTCATTATTCTTTATACATCTGCTACAAGTTGATCATCCAATGTATTTTTTATTTGATCCATGGTATTCTCTTTGAGAATGCATTCACCTGCTGCAGTCAGGCTTAATTACTTCACTACGATTTCATCATATTTTTCAAATCAGTAATGTAATTTTATGCGAATCACTCAAGTAACAAATGGAACCACTTATATCACCACCTACCCTCTGTAGCTCTTTCCCTTTACCCTTCTCTGTGAGGAGGGTCCATGACTGTAACACTGAGTGGGATATTACTAGAATGGTTTTATCTCATTGTCTTTAGTGCATCATCCATGTGGTTAAGCGGTCTCCATTTTGGACCCACACCAGAGGATGAGTGTGACTCAACATCAGTGTATATTTGATGATCTTCCTTTGCCCTTCTCAGTTTGTGACATTGCATAGTGACCATCCTTCTTTGTTGTGAGGAATGGTCATTGTTGGATAGAACTGTAGCCGGCGCCATGTGATGGTGATACCCACTAAACATTGTGCATTGATAATCCTCCTTTACCAAAACCGGTGAACAAACTAACACATGGTTTTGTCTCTTGTTTTTTCTCTGATCTTCAGAAAAATATTTATCAGCTCGGCAATGTGTTGAATGCTTCTTCCAGTTGTTAAATTTATAGATTAAAAGTATACAGGCTTCGCGCGTTCAGAAAATTTCAAATTAGTAAGGTTGAAACTTCACTAATCAGTTCATGTCAAGCAAGAGTTAGCGGCTGGAGTGAATTAATTTGTAGTTGAAATCATGGTTGGCATGAAGGTCTGAAAGACACTTGAAGAAGCCTCATATATATGTTACTTCCCTGTCTTGAGTAGTGAAGGTCGATGTCGAAAATGTGGCATTTCAACATTAAGTCACCTAGTGTTCTAAATGTAGAATATGCACATAGTATCCATACTGTAAATAGATTTCAACATCTAGATTAATGTACTGATTGTATACTTTGTATTGACATTTTTAGACAACATCTATACATATATATATACAATGAAAAACGCACTCATACAATTGGCCAATTCCAAAAACATCACTGTATTGTTCATGTGTGAATGAGCAGTATTTCTTTATCAGCTTGGGATTTGGACTCGACTTCATTTGTTGCTAGTGAAATCAATAAGAAGTATGCATATATACATTGCTGACCAATAATTAATATGAACAAAATATATACTTGTCTCACCGGACATGGAAGTAACAAACGTGTATATGTATGTATAGTTTATATTACCCCTAGGTATTAATTGTTAAAGTAAATTCTAAAAAATGCAATATTTTTTTCAGTTTTGGGGAATAAGTTCGTAATATTATTCAATGTGGAGCCTTGTCCAATTGGAGTCACCAAAATTTATTTAGATAATTTGGAAAGCTATACATATATATATATAGGGCCAGGAATGAGTTGAGTCAATTCAAGTTTCGCCCAACTTGAATTCGGCTCATTTGATAAACAAATTGAGTTTCAAGTCAAGCCTCATCGAGTTCGAGTCGAACATTAGTTTTGTTCGAGTTTCATCAACATAAGTTTAAAGATTTAATTTATTCTCAATAATAAAATATTTGTATTTTTTTGTAAAAATATAGATGATATTCTTCATAATTGATAATCATATAATAACTATTAGATTGTTTTGATTTAATTATTGTTAAAGAAAAAATTACTAAAGGTTTACGTTAGATATTGATTAGATTCTGAGCCGAGTTTTAAGCTGAATCGAGTTTTTTCGAGTCAAATCCAGTCGAATTTGATATAATTCGAAACTAACTCTATTGTAATCGAGTTGAGTCGATTTTTTTAAGATTGAGTTTCGAATCAAACTCAAAATTAATCAAGTTTGAGTCGAGTTGAGTCACAAAAACTAGCGATGTAGCTCAATTGCCGAGACCTATATATATATATATATATATATATATATATATATAGAGAGAGAGAGAGAGAGAGAGAGAGAGAGAGAGAGGGAGCTAATCAAGTGTTAAGCATTAATTTCAACAATTACTTTAGCATTAATTTTAGTCTCAAAAGATTAAGAAAAAGGGGGAAAACAACTAAAACTAATTATCAGCATATATATATATATATATATATATATATATATATATCCTCTTATTAATTAATTAGCAAATAAGACAAATTTACTTCTATCCAATGCTACTGCTATGAGCTATCTTTTTGGATTGAGAATATCCAACAAGATCCATTTCTTAGATCTTACAAATTTTAGAGGTTTCCACTAATTTCTAAGACCTTGTGAAGAGCCAAAACACCAGTTAATTATTGACAATGGCTGATTGCTTGAAAGGACTTCAAGCTTTTCTTAAAAATGAAAAATGAAACACCTTTTAGCTCTATATATTGAGTCCATAAAAGTATAATACATAGTTCCCAAGTATAAAGAGACCCGCAAAGCTACAAAAACTATATGTAGCTTACCTGGGAAATGAAAAAGTGACACTGATAGATTTTTGCATCAAACCGGAAAGATTGTGTGGTCTTTTCTTCATGTCAGCAATTTTTGTTTAATTGTCTACTATTCTTTTACCTGGAGGCTTGGAAGAATGGGGTTTTCTTTTCAGGGCATTGATAAAGAGGTTTGCAATACTAAGAAGCAAACTCAACAGGCGTCATTTTTTATTTTTGGTCATCGTACATTGAAGTTTATGAAGAATTTAGTCTGCATAAGTAAAAGAAAATGGTAGAAATAGGAAATACTTAATCACCTGTTAGGTCACGAGGAGGTGCGAGTTTTGAGATCAAGCTGTTCTGAGAGTTTGAATGTTTGGTTATGTCTAACCTGGCCTGTGTAATTGTCAGATGTGTTACATTTCTTCTAATTTAGCTGTTATGGTCATGAAAGAATAATCGACCCGTTTTATCATTCTTGGTGGGTTATATTAGTTCACAGTTATTATTCCTCTTCTAATTAATATGCACCAAAACTTGATCAGCATTGTACAATCTATATGGTGATCTCGTGATCACTTGTTGTTAGTTCGATATAGTTCTATGATTAATTAATATATTAGAACTCGAGTCATAAGCATGATCCTGACTTTACAAAAAAAGTGAATCAATTATAAACTTGATGTTGTATGAATCAAGTGCTTCGAGATTCTCCACTGCAATGTTGAAAAATAAACCCAATTTTAATATTTTATATAAATATAAAATGTTCTTTAAAAATAATATATTCGGGTATATATAATTCATAATGTCTGTGGTATGCGAAACGGAATACTTCACTCTAAATATTCAAGAGGCAACATTAAATATGGATGTGGTTAAAATGAAATGTACTATATGGGTCCAGTAATGTAAAAGATCGTAGAAGAAGTTCTCAAGGTCTCTATATTAAATGTTTGGGTTCTCATGTTGAAGTAATGCTTATGAGTTGAGGCTCCAAGTGGAAATTTATAAGACCTCTCATATTAGTCTCATATTTAATACCTAGTAGAATAAGATCCGGTTTATTATTGAAAATGAAATATAAATCTTTTAACTTCGTTTAACTACTTTAAAGCGATAACTTAGATCTATTATTTTCTACTTTTTGTCGGATTATTACAGATGATATCAGAGCAACCTTATTCTGTATTAGATGATGGGTTGGACTAGAGATGTTAATTATGCTATTGGTCACGGGCCAAAGATGGACGTAAGTTGGGGTTAGTGACGGGTTAAGTGTAGAAATTTTGAAAACAAAATTTCCTAAAATAAATAAATTGTGAAATTCTTCAACTTAGTCATACAGCTAATCAAGGTTCACCTATTCACAGGAGGGGTAGCAAAAGTTGGGTAGGACAGGGGAGGAGCATAGGGCGGCCGAGGAGAAGGTGGGGAGGAATGAGGGGCAATGAGGGTTAGAGAGGAGGGGGAGGAGTAGGGACAGCGGTGATCGAGGAGGATGGGGGAAAGAAGGGGCAACAGTTAGAGGGTGGGGAAGAGGGAAAGGGATGGACGGTTTTATATTTTATATGTAGGTGTTATTATACTAGTATATTTTATTGTTTATATATGTTAAAATATGTTATATATACATATTTAAAGAAAACAGTTTACTTCAAAAAATTCTTTTGCTTTTATTTATTTTTTATCATCCATATATAAATATTTTTCATATAAATTTTTACTTAAAAAAAGTTAGTGGAAATTATAATTTAATGGTAAGAAGATACAATATTCAATATTGTATAGTACTCATTAAGAGTGTTACAATTTAATTGTATTTTTAAATTTAAAATCAATGATGCCCGTGAGTATGAAATTTGGGTTTCTTTGAATTGAGGGGGATGAGTTATGAATTAGTTAAAGAAAAGGTAAGTTTGGGTTGGGTTGTAAGAGTTTTTTTTTTTTTTTGGGGTGGGGGGGGGGGGTTCAACTCGTTAATACCCTTTTGGGTCTATTAATAGTTACTTAATTTAAATATTTTATTATAGATAATAATTAGAAGAAAAATGATAAAAAAAATTACCTAAATTAAGAATTATAATTTGAAAATTATGTTATTTAAAAATAGATATTCAATAATATTTTTATTTAGTTAGTTATTTATTATTGTTTATTGTTGTTAATAATTTAAGTATAGTTTTACCTAACTCAATAATCTTAAAAGTTGATAAATTTTATTCAAATATAAAAATTAAAAATTTTAATTATTAATGCACACTTATTAAGATTAATACTGATTTTTATATAATTAATTTTAATATTTATATATAACTATTATATTCTAAAAATAAATATTTTTATTATAGTTAAATAGATAGATATTCATTATTTTTATTGAAAATTATACTTTCTAGAATTAATTTCATATATTCTTTAAAAATTATATTTGATGAATTTACTATTTCATAAGGAATATCTATCTTTAGATATTTTTAACATAAAAATAAATAAATAAAACTATTACAACTTAACCCCTCCCAAAACTAATTCATAACTCAACCCATTCTCCTACCCAAACCAACCCAAATTCTTTATTTATGGGCATTATTGACTTTAAATTTAAAAACACTATTAAATCATAAAATTGTTGAAGAGTACCATTGAATAGTGAATGATACATCTTTTTCCCAATTAATGGTAATTTCTTCAAAAAATTATGTACTATTGTAAATATTGGTTTTACATATCTATGTATAAACTATTAATTACATATAGGTTTTTTAGATTAATATGAACATTTAATATAATAATTTTTAATGTAATATTTATGCAAATAGTTTATTATATACGCATTTATTTTTAACTTTTAATATTTTTATGTCTCAATTATAGTTGTTTAACTTAATAGTATAATTTTATAAATTATAAATATAAAAGCCAGAAGATGAATTCGTGTAAGTGACAAATAAATAAAATCTCAAAGTGTATTTAAGGTAATGGATCATCTAATTTTGATTTTGTGGATTAAGAAAATAGTTTGAATTATTAAATTAAATTAAATATTCATGTAATTGATGTTTTATATAGCACATATATTTATAATAGCGTTTTTGAGATCCCAACATTTTTGGGATCTCTCTTTTCAGACGGTTTAAGACGAAACCGAAAAGCAAGAGGGTGAATCTTATATCTAATGCCTATTGAAGTAAAATACACTTTATTAGTGGGGAACAGAATGTAGATCTTCAAATTCGGTTAACCATTTTTAAATAAATGACTTAAGTCTATTAATTTAAACTTTGAACCACGTTGTTACAAAATTCCTTAGTTGGAGACTTAGATCTTCCAAACACCCAAGGGTGTAAACAGCCTTGTTCATGTTCATTTTTTAAAAAACTCGTTTGTTCAAGTTTGCTTCATTACCAAATTATATAATTCGAGTCTAGCTCAAGCTGAACATTTACTTGCTTAAGTTTGGTTTATGTTTAATTGAGATATGAGTCGAGCCAAGTAAAATGGCATGGCCTGATTATACCCAACACATAGTAAATCCCTAATATTTAGTAGTAACTAATAAGTAGTACTAAGTATCCATTAATAAATAGTTTATAGCTGCCACATGTATCAATTATTAGGAAGTAACTAATTATTCAATAAATAACTAGTGAGTATGTTACTATGAGTACATACAACTAGTATATATTAGTTATTTTGGTTTTGATAAGTATCATAAGTTATATTTGATATATTACACTTTTGGAAAAAGTCATATAGGGTAAGCATAGGTATTGCTATTATTAAATAAGCTAAATAATTAATAGTTAAGTAATATTTTAAGTATTAGCAATGCTTTATTGTAAGTAATTGATGATGATATGATAGTTATTTACTCGTAGAACATCGAGCTTGAGTTTTGAGCCGAGCCAAGCCGAACCCAACACTCCCTAGTTTAAACCTATTCCCATTCACAGTTTAACCAAGCATCCATTTCAAGACGATTATATATTTTCTTGAGCACAAAATTACTAAGCATGAGTTCAAGCTGAATAGAGTCGGACGCAAAATGCTCGCAAGCTTGCTTGATTTGTTTATATCCTTACAAAGACCTATTTATATTTTAATGAGTTCTTCCTTATGTAAATAAGTCATATTGTTCTACTAAGTTGTCATGATATAAAAAATACTATTTTTATTGTTACAAGTATATATTTTCACATTCCTATTATACAACCTTTGAAACACTCCACCCTTCGAACTCCAACAAGTAGTATCATGACCCGAAATAATCAATTTGAAGTATGACTTTTTTGTACTATAAAATGAATTTTCAAAAGCTTTTCAACTAATAACAACAGTCCATCAATCTTGCTATTATAAAACTAAACAATATTATTATCAAGCTTTTGCTTATGTCTTCATATTTATAATAGCATATGCATGCACATTAAATTTAAGGTTTTTTTTAATGTTAAAAAAATTTTAAAATAAATATGTAATGAATTCAGTTCCTATAATGAAAGGAAAAATTAATAGCTGAAGCTTGTGCTGATATTCTATATCAGCTCAAATTAATATAATCCCTTTTAATTATAAAGATGATTGGATTATGAAGTAATTTTTTTCAGTTTAAAATAATATAATCATTCATGCGACTTGAATTGATGACTACAGAATTACTTTAATGAGATGCCATTAATCTTAATTATGTTACCCAAATTAGCTGATGTTAAGAAACTTAAAATATAATGAAATTGCACAACGTTGGAAATCCTCATTATTATCATCACTATTATTATAAAACCTCATCAAAGGTAGGTGTTGCTTTGGAAAAAGAATTAAATCTAAATAAGGTAATAGTTGGTAGAAATGAACTATCATAGATTTATAGATAATTAGGGGCGAGACAAAATTATCTAATATCGGAGGAAGCCGTTTCCCATGCGGGACAACTTTTAGCTGCTAATTTAAGTTTGAAATCATCTATATATTCAATGGTGGCGCCTGAGTCAATTATTCTTATGCGCTAATTGATGTATTAATTGAGATTATTGATTCCATCCCGCCCCCCTCATTTGTTGTTTTCTAATTAAATTGTCATCCTTTTAAACTCCATAAATAAATAACAACATAGTTAAGCTTAATTGTTAAATCAATATCCCATGTTGTTTAATATATTCAACGTATGATTACCAAGCCTTATAGTCATATATTCTGTTGGGTACTGCTTAATTTTATGTGAAACTGAATACATCCAACTTTTATCATTTTCTAGTGAGTCTGACTCACCATGTCAACACTGTTATTTATAAGTTATGCAATAATTCTCTTTATTAATTAAGTGTTTTACTTTCTTTACTTGAAGTTGAAGTTGGCAAAATAGAGGGTTGATTTTTTGAACAAGTATAATTTGTGATCAGTATCTATATACATATTTTCAATTCCAAAAATGTAAGACTTAGAGGAAAAGATTTGTTGTAGTAAATACTACAGCAAACTCCCTGTAAGAGCCATATAATTTGTGTAAATCAGCACTAATTATTGAATCAGGAGGATAAAACTGCAATAGAAGCAGTTAAACTCTATAAATTGTGATAATTTACACTAATATAAAGTCTGCTACGGTGAATTTGCTGAAGCAAGTACTACAACAAATCTTTTCCCAGGGCTTAGATACTTAAGCAACTCCAGTTAAAGTCCTAATTGTTTTATCCATCAATTGGATCATTTGCTAATTACTAATTCAGCACTCCCTAGTAATGAAGCAAAACTTATTTTTTTCAACCATATAACGGACATATAAGATGACAAATTAGAAAACAAGAAGAGAGAATATTAATAGGAAGAGATAAACTCACGAGGCGTAAATATTTGGGTCTCATGTGGATCAGTTTATCTCTTCGTATTAATATTATTGGTAGGATAAAAGGAATGTCAACACCACGGTGTAAAATAATTGCTTGTACAAGTGAAGGGTTTTTTCCCCACTGCCGTTCAAATCAAGGGCCCTCGGTTCTGCCAATATTAGCTATATTGAGCCCTCCTCGGTTTTAGACCCATTAGTGCCCATCAAACATTGTTACTCGGTGATCCTATTTTGATTCTTTCCCTTGGTTGTGAAACTCGTCATGTCATGGTCCCAATGGGCAATGAAACATGACATGACATAACATAGGTTCTCTTCAAGAATTATATGTTATTAATCCCTGGCAACTCTACCAGATACCCATTTCATTGTGATGGCCACCAAACCATGGAATATAAAAAACCATAGATGATCATTTTCTCGTGAATGAATCTGACTCGGTCATTAGCTCTAGACATTTGAGAGGGAGTTTCCCAGTTTGAGTTTTTTCTATTCGAAGAACTGCTTCCCTTCACTAAATTATGCCAATTCACTGCTGACCCAAAAATTATTACAAGGAAAATGTGCCGTATCTTTTTAGCAACAACAACTTCTAGATGTTTTTTTGTTGCAGAAATCTCTTATGTATTAAACTTTCACCAATATTGCACTAAGTAATCAGATGGGCAACTGATGTATATGGTGACAACAGAACAAGAGGAATTAAATGGCGTTTGCGGTCAGTTTACCCTGGACGGCAACTGACAATGCTTTCCTCCAATCTCAGCAATGGTGTCTCCTTATCATAGTAAGTAGCTAGGCCATTGAATGAGCTTCCGTGTTCGTTTGGAGTTGAGAAATTTTTGTCTGTGTCTGATCAATACTTAAAGATGAAATGCTCTTTACTAATCAGCCACCAGCTTCCTTGGACTGAAACCCCACCAACCGTGATTGTTGTTGAGAAGGTTGTAAGAAAATTTATAGAAAAGTAAGAAGTGGGCAATGGTCATATCCTAAGCATATGAAGTATTCACCGACACATTTAGCAAGCCATGAACATATTGGCAATTACAATGAATCTTCAGGCTTCATCTCGTTATCTCACATAATTGCAATTGACTTGCAACTACAAAGAGCTTGCAACTTATTTTTACTTGTTTTGATGCCTAATCCTAGTGATAAAGCTCCTGGGATAAGGCGTAGTTGATGAAGATAATAATTAATGATAGTTCTAACTATTAATAATTAATGATAGTTCTAACAATTTTTATCCCTCATTTCTATTCGAGTACGTACATGCATGGCACTCTATCTAAAATGGGATTAAGGTTTTTGGGTAGGTCTTGGTCAACTATACGTTGCATTGTCGGAGATCATCACCTTAAAATCTTGAATTGAGTAAACGTTATGAAACGTAACTTCACATAAGAAGTACTTCCACGACTTCTCACCTCTCTTTCACACAGAACAAGCCTTTTGATTTGATCCTTGCAGATTTGATTTGACTGCGTACTTAAGGAGGACAACAATATTATTATTCAAAAAACGAAAGGTCAAACAAGCGAAAAGAGAGTCACTAAGCGTGTCATCTTGTGAAAAAAGCATCCTATTAATTTGGGGAAGCATCCACATGGGAAAGTAGATGGAAGGACGGCAGCTTGATATTGAAGACTTCATAGAATCAAAGGAGAAACGGACGAGGATGCTGATATGTGTAACGTCCAATATTAAAAAGAATTGATCAAGCACTAATTAACTCGACAAAAACTCCTATGATATTCTTCTCATGATCACAACTCGTGAAGAAACCAGCAAGTTTGAAGATAACAAGTTGCTGCTAAAACATGATCATGACTGGAGGTCGAAGCTCAGTCATTCAAAGTTAAAGGATGGATGAAAAAATGTCTAAATCTTTATTGCTTGCTTAGAATTGTAGTCCCTCCATGTGACTTGCTGTGGACAGGAAAGCTTCTTGCCAATGAGCTGAGCTTCTGATAAAGACTGGGATTCCACCCTCTTGGCATGTGAAAGCCAGGCATCCTCATTGACAGAGGCAGCGTCTTGTTCAATAGAAGAAAAGCTCGGAGACAGTGCCTTGCAGCCACACACACACATTCCATTCTAAGCAACAGTTAAAGTGACGGCCATTGAATGACAAATCTTTGTACAAGAATGGAAGTTTTTTCATTCATTTTTTCTCTTGAAACATCTCTTTATTTCTGGACACTGTGCCCATCGAAAGAGCTGGCATTATGTACCAGCTGAGATGCCCATCTTGGCTATTTCCTCATTCTGCCTTGTGGCTATACGTGGGAAGTTTTGGCCGCTCCGGTTTATTTTGTCATTCCCTTCTAAACTTCAATTAGTAAGTAAACTGTGTATCACAAATGGTAACTTTATATTCTTTTTCCCATTGTATTCCTTACACGAGCATGGCGAGAGTGCCAAGAGAGTCAAAATGCTTCTTACCCTTCAATATTGTAACTTTATATATATTCTTTTTCCCAATGTTAATATATATTGTACACACAGACAAAAATGTATTTTAATTTCTACGAGTTCATAAACCACATTTTCTCCAATGTTTCATGTCAGCTATACAGTGAAAATTGGTTTTGTTTTAGGTTATCTAAAATAAATAAACAAAATCATAAAGATGATTAAGGAAGGTTTTGAGTTAATTAGAAGTCAGTTACTACTTCTAGTACCTCTGGTTAATAAATATTCCTCAGAGTTGAATATCCCTAGTTGGTAGAGGTCACATAGTGTGGTCCACCGCACCGCCATTGCTGTTCCCTATTTGACGGCGATAATCGTCCCCAGATATTACTAGGCCCACCATCGATTAGCCCATTATAGAATTCATTCATGGGCCCATCAAGACATATCTACCTCTTGTGAGGCCCACATTCTTTTCGTTAACGACGTGCCGCATCAACCGTCAGGATCAATGGATGGACGCGACAATTTGGCAATCCAGCGGCCAGGATCAACCACATCGTCAACCCACCCAAATCATTATAGGGGACCAGCATAGAATAATTGAGCCTAAAATTTTGTAAAGTAGAGAAGGGCTTTGCTAATCGATATATATATATATAAATATGGGAAGTAGGCGTATGTTTGGTCCCAAAGGGAATGGTAGATCTTTTGCAGAATAATTGAGGGTCAATATTGGTCCCATCTTATATTAGAAAAAATAAAGGTGAAGTCGATTCAATACTAATTACAATATTCTAATATTATTAATCAGGTCATTACAAAACACTTATATCACTAATCTGGTGGGAGTGCTACGACGACTAAATTTGTTGTCCTATAAAAAAATGTGAAGTCAATTGTTCATCGAACTACCACTAAGCAACTAGCTAAAACTTTTCATAATTTTCCTCATTACATATGGCAAGTCTTACTCGTCGATAAAGAGAGGAAATCTTCTCACAACAACCCAAGTATTGAGGAATTGGTTTTGGATTTCATCCCCCAATCCCATTTCCCAAACACTCCTCTCTTAATATTAACCGGCAAAGACCCCGCTTAATGCACTGGCTATGTGCCATTTGCTTCATACTCTTTTAGCAGAATATTAAAAAAAACTATTTTAATTATAAGTAAACATGATATTTTTGTACTTGATCTTTTAATTAGTAATTTTAAATTTATATAATGCTTCTTGCATATATAATGCGTAATATACTTACTTAAAGAAACACATGACTAAAGTTTATTGCATTATACAAACATTAAAAAAATTAAATACTTAGAGGCCAATAATTAGGTAAATAAAGCGTATTCATTGTGTTTTGTAATTTGTTGTAAGCGTTTACAATTAAAGCATATTCCCAGTGAGCCTTAACCAAATCACTCATCCATTAAAATTGCAACGCTATGAATGCAATTATGAAAAAAAACTTTTTTAAAAAAAAGAGTCACAATATAAGAAATACACCTTTTTCTTTACAAGTGCACCACTTACTGAAGAGATGCACCTAGTTATGAGAAAGGAAAGAATATAAATCTGTGATTAGTTTAAAGAGTCAACTAATGGAGTGCACTCTTATCTAAAGAGATACTTATTATAAAGCACAATTTTCTAAAAGGATGCACCTCCTTAAGAATAAGCATACGACAGGATCCCTGAGAGTTTAATCTGTAAAAATAAACCTTTCCCTATTACAATTGGATATTATGTAACTGATAATAATTTTATTTTAGCTAATTCTAATTTACTAACCAAGTTGGAGTGCATGAGGCCTATGCCTTATACATGGTTTATAATGAAAAAGTAAATGTTGATATTTTATATTATACGCGTCATTTTAGGGTAGGAAAAAGAAGGCTAAATTGGATGCAAAATTTGCTGTCTTGTTTTTGCAAATTAAAATTGGAGTTTTGCTTGCACAACGTTGTTTCAAGAGAGAATAATAAAGTGACATAAAATCCTTGCACAACTAGTTAGCTAACTATTTGGGCTAAGCTAATGTAACACCCCAAGTGCAGCATTACTAAGGACAAAATATGATCATCTATGTATTTAGATTTATTTGCCTGCTCTTATCTGTAGAGAAACTTCGAGTAAACTATGTCATAAAAATGCGAAAACTGAGATAATTATAATTAAGATCATGATTTTTGTGCATATATAGATGTATGAAGGAAAAAAAACCATTTTTTCATTATAAAACACTCAAACTTTAAAAGTATAAATGAAAAAAAGAAACTTGGAAAGTAAAAATTAAAACAAAAACAATAGGCTAAACAGTTTTTACCAGAATTTCAATCAATTTACTTGTACATATAGTATAATCTCATATGAGTAAAATTAGAACTTTTTAACAATAGGATTTAATTAGTTTAGGATTTCTATTTGGTAATTTTTTAATTTGTTTTTATAAATTCGTTTAAGTATATGTGGCCCTACTTTAATTTTATATATATATATATATATATATATATATATATATATATATATATATATATATATATATATCAACATCTACTTATTATAAAAACCTTACTTATAATCTTTCTAGAATTAAAATTTTCTATTTATTTTAGGATCCTAATATATATAAAAAGCTTGTCATACCTACTTGTTTGAGGATCCCACTTTGTGTTTGTTATTAGTTGTAATTATTGTTTGAGCATTGCCGGTTTCATACTTTCAAGACAAAGGATTCCAGAAAAACAACCACTCATCTAAATATTTTTGTAATACTAAGAATACTAATTAAGGATCCATGCATGTCTCCAATATCTATTGTGGTATTAAGCTTACAAGTGGAAGAAAAAGAAATTAGGGATTCTCATTGATTCCACAATGTCGTTGACAACAAACACAATTCATTTTTCTGGTCTGGATTCTCTAGGGGAGAGCACAATTTAGTGGAATTCGAAAACCTATTAAGTTGAATTAGTAATTGTATTTGGTTCCAAAAAAATCATGTTCATGATAGACCACCGATTATGCCAAATTGGTCCAGATTCTAACTAAAAACCAAAGCAAAAAGTCGAATTGTTGAAAAGAAACATTAGCGTCTATGGTTTGATTTGTTTGACAAATGTGGTTTATTCTGATATGGCTAACGTGTATATATGCATGCATCCAATATTTTTAAATATGATCTGTGATTAATATGGTTAATACATTGTAGAAGAAGGGGAGAGGATTTTATGTAGCACTTAACATACCCTCTTAAACCAATTTTGATAAAATGTTCTGAATCACAACGCACCGTTGCACCCTTGAACCTTGATCATCAGTTATAACATTATATAAATTCATTCGCTTTACAACGCCCAGCAATTTTGTTATTTTTGAATCACAATTAAAAAAATATCCTTCTCATTAATCATTCCACCAACAAGGAAATCATGCCAAATTTTGTAATATTTTTGGTACTTCTATGTGTGTAGTACCATAGTTGTAAAATTTTATGCATGTGGACTTTGAAGAAGGAGCTCTTTCTGGAACAATTATATGCATCCGTGGTCATCTGCATATTTAACTGGAACTTTTTCTTGCTTCCTTCTCAGCCTGATCATGATGAAAGATCAATGAATTCATTTTATTCAGGAACCGTTCAAGATGCATATAACTTGCAAGTCGGGAAAAAAAATTACACAAACGAATAATTAATATTGAGTAAATACTAATAATTACTAGCTAGAACGTTACACACATACCGCTCTGATAACCCTTTCAAACGCTTCAGGACCATATCTGTCAATATAACTCTCAACTGATTTTCTAGCGTCCAAGCTCATCATTTGTAGCACTCTTCTTTGTTCAACAGAATAGTTTGAGCTTACATAGCTCCCAAGCTTCACATATTTCCTTACAAACTTTTCATATATATAAGCAGCCCCATTGAAAACAGGTAAAACCAGCCACATACAGAGCAGCAACTTAATATAAGGCCATATGGGTACCCTGTTTCCGTATCACAAATTAACAAAAGCTATTGTTCATCAAGTAATTAACCACATCTTAATTGCGAGATGGAATTTTGTGGAATATTTAACATATGATGCTTTTTTTATCTTGATCAAGTGAACATAATATATGATACCATTGTAGAACTTTCCAGCAAGAGAGCTCGAAAAGGGTGGTAAATGAATAGATCACCCAATATGTCAACCACTGTTGATCATCCATCGGCGAAGGAGTCTCAATAGCTCGCACAGATGCATACCTACGCTCATAGTTCATTTTTTAGCTCGGACAATTAATCAATGAAAGCAATCTGATATATGTAATTTAAAGACATGTAACGTATTTCATTAGCTATCAGCTTCAAGTTTACAAGTTTCTGTGGTTGGGACTTACAAAGGATACAGAAGCATAACTCCTGGTCTGCAAATTGAATTACAAAGAGAATTCATTAGCTCATCACGCAAGTAACAGAGACTCGTCGATATGTTGAACACCTACTTTGTACAAATTTCATAGCTGATAATTATAAGAACATAATTGGTGGAATCCAAGCTGGGTTGTGAAACCGGATAATGCTATATGCAACAGGCAACAAACAGAATATATATGCTCGGAAAGCAGCTTTCCCTTTTTCAACATAAAGTGATATATTCTAGGCGCAGTCTGGAGCCCTGACTCTGAAAAGCTGACCCAACTTGAATTTGTGCTTAGTCTATTTCATTATTTTACTTTCGTTAGGCGCAATATATATTTAGGTCAGATAGAGATCAAAATCTAGTATCAAGTGTATATATATATATATGTACACATATACTTACCCAATAAGTGCGTCGAAATGTCTGGCTAGTGCACCCATGATACCCATTTCCGATGCAAGCTGATATCCGAGCCGCGCAAAATACTGATTTCTTCAACTTCCTTCTTAAGACAATTGCAAGAAAGATAAACAAGAGATGATTTATAGCCGGGCCTGCATGGGAGGAGATTAAGTTTGGAGCATGCAGTTGGCAAAGAAAATGAATATCTAAATGTGAAAGGCAAAGTGTCCTTTCCCCCAAAGCAAGGGAAAGCAGTTCATGAGGAGAACATGCAAATTATAGCAGCAAGCAAGAGAAAGGAATCATGTTCAAACTCAGAACTCCTTAATTCCTACTTACGTGTTTTCTAACATGCTTCCTATATATATTAAATTAACTAACATAGTTTAAAAAAATAAATTAACTAACACATGTTCCAGCACCTTGCTGCCGGCTTTGTTTCATGCCAAACAAACAATCTTGCAGCAAAATAATCTGATGAAATGTGAAAACTGAAAACTACGTACTGCTCCCGAACGGCATGCTTACAGATGTGCTTCAGCACACAAGTTAGCCTTTGTATTATGAGAAGGTTGACGTTCCTAAGCCATCATGCCTACGTACTTCCTTGATCATTTATTTTAATATTAGTTTTATATATTAAGAATAAAATCATCATATATATAAATTTCAATACCTTTTAATATGCACGTAACTGGTAAGTTTTGCAACTTAACACGTAAAAAAACATGTACTCCGATAAATATTATTCTTCAGAGGAATTCAAACTCATATTGCTATAATTGACCTTGTTTCTTTGTTGTGTTGTTCGTATTGTAATTTGCAATTGAATGAAGTGCTTCCAATTTGACAGATGTTTGATTATCATAGTCTCATAACTAATTGGGACAATAAACCATTATAAGCCTCTTACTCCAAAGTTCATTAAAAATAAGGCTTTTTCTGAAACTTATATTCAATTCATTGTCCTCAATTGGTATATATGTGACAAATCCAATAAATAAAAAATTTTCCTTCATAAAGAAAACTATACGTACCCAAATAATCTGTCACTCATATATTTAAGCGTTACAGCTGTATATATATCTAGTTGATTTACAATGAGATTCTGCAATCTTCTTAACCTGGGTCAAGCATAATTTGTTGATTATTATGATTCCGCCAATTATATACTGTGATTTTTCGCAACAGTACATTAGCCAACTAATTAATCATAGTCACATTTCAGTTTGGGAATATATAACTTGTTAGCGTCTTGGAAATTCGACTATGTTTTGATCTTAAAAATGTTATTTTTATCCATCTAGATGTAAAAACCTTTTTTGCATGTATGTGAATGAAATTATTTATGAGCAGCTCTAGCAAATGGCTGTTTTTAGGGAGGGGGGTGGAATGTATCATATTACTTGCACCAAAATAAGTTAGAATATTTAGAGTCAATATTTTTTGTTCTCTCATTTTTTGACGATATCCTCAATGATTTTAAGTCTAAAAATATGTTTTGTAAGAAATAGTCACAGTTCTAATTGCACATCTAAAGATCTGGTCGCATATTTATGAAGAACTTAAAAAAACATTCTAACTTGGGGCACCCTTTCGAAATCTTGTATCACCTGGAGATTACATCTTTCTTTTTCTTTTTTATGTTGTGCTTCACTTATGCTTTTTTGATGTCGTCTAATGCTTCTAACAAATGAAACACATACACTAATTAAAATTGAGAAATTTACCATTTAAATGAGGACCATTGATGAGTAGCGATGTCCAACATATTGGCCTATTTGGGTTGTTAATGTGATCATCACCTGCATGAACATGTCTGTATATGTTTCATTCCTGCAATCAACTAATTGACAGGCCAGCCTGGCGATCACCGACCCTAGCCGAGGTTCCCACGCAATTGGTGGGCATTATATAAATTGAATTATTGAAAAAATATTAAGATATATTTTTTTATTAAATATTTTTTGAAGAAAAATTTATTGTCATTAGTTATATATTTTTGTATATATTTCATATATTTTGAAATCTAATACATATGAAGAATATATTATTTGCCAAAAAATTGATTTTGTGATTTAATGAACTCAATATTTGTTTGAATCTTAGTTCAATTGTTAGTTAGAAGATTAATTGTTATTTTTGGAGATTGACCGTTTATTAAAAAAATAATTTTGTAACTTTGAATCGTAATTTTATTGTTAGTTAGGAAAATGTTAATTTTGTTGTTAATCAGAAGATTTACAGCTATTTTTGGAGATAGCATATTAGGGGAAAGCCTACAATAGGATGGTACGATATTAACTATTTATTAAAAAAATAAATTTTCAGCTTTGAATCTTAATTTTGTTGTTACTTATAAATATCTTAATTTTGATATTAATTAAAATTTTTACTATTATTTTTGAAGATAGTTTATTAGCGGAAAACCTTTAATTAAGGCAGTGTTAGAAACCTTCTCTGTTTTAAAAGAGAAGGTAGATTCATGTTTATCGGTGCATCTATACTCGCGGAGGATTCACCTACATGGGTACTTAGGGCAAGAACATATTGAAGTGTTATCATCATAGACAACATAACATACACACCAAGAGGCAAGCAAAAGCTGATCTCACATCTATCTCCCAAAGAAACCAGCTCATGATAAATCCATATACATATAAACTTTCAGGGATGACAAATAACAACAAGGCCATCATACATATCCTCATAAAGGAGTACATATTCCACGCACATCCATAATTTCCTACCATATATACACTTTCGTGTGACTAATATAGAGTCCATAATGTTAACATTTTCAATACGGTTCAGATCTGAATCAGAGTGCTACAATCTACATCTATCGAGAAGTAATCGTCTAAATATATCAAGGAGACACATTAAGTGACATGGGATAATCCGAGGAATTACCAATGGACAATATGTAATATATTATTCACTAGGTATATATTATTTTGTTTACCTGTAAATATAAGGCTACCTCATAGTATTTATTTAAAGTTTTTATGAATTGAGAGATAGATAATAGGCTTTCAGTTATTTCTTTGTTATGTCTTTGTTTTTATTTTTATTTTAGTAGTTATTGATTTAGAATTTTACTTGTATATTGCATCAGCTTCTTGCATTTACTTCATAATTACCACTTACTTTTTCTTTAAATGTCAATTTGATTGTAATGTTATATCATTGAGGATAATTTTTAGTTTTTGTTTGGGGGTGTAAACTTTATTTTCTTCATGATTTTTCATGTGTTCTTAATTTTTGACATTGTTTGAATTAATTTTTTGTTTAATTTGCACCTTAGTTTTTTGTTCTTTTTTTTTATTTGATATTATTTGAGTTCTTAAATTTTTGTTTTCATTTTTTATGCATTCATTTTACTTTAATTTTTTTCTTCTGTGCCTTGTTGATTATTAAATTTATTGTTATTTTTGCTCCTTAAGATTATACTAGCATTTATCATAATTGATTTAATTTGAAGTAATGATCATATAATGAAGTTAAATTTTGATTGAGTTTGGCATAGTCTTTTTTTATTCTAATCTAAATACGCTTTTGAAAATTTAATGCAATACATGCTTAAGTGATGCAGTTTTTAAATTTTATTAATGTTTTCACTTTGTTAAAGGTAATTTGTTTGGATGTTTTGTCATCTTTACTATTCTCAATCGAATCATAATAGAGTTTGATACTTATTTATTTATGAGGATAGCATTGGTTTATTACAAAAAAAGGAAGATTAGTGAATATATCAGTGCAATGGCCTTTCTACATAACAATTGAGCCTTTGTGCATGATTTAATTATAATTATGGAGATTCGCATTAAAGGTGAAGTGGGTTATTTCTGTTGTGATTGTATGTTCTATTCTGTAAATCGAATTTATATTAAGGACATTGCCAAGTCGAAATAAAAAAAATAACATTTCAGTCGATAAATAACAAAAGGAAATGAAGGAAAGCAGAATTTGTTATCCATTATAGTTTATAGCATGGCGTTCTAAATGATCTAGATTGGAGCATTTTCTTTAATTCTTGCATGGTTTATAGTATAATTTCGGTGAACGAAAAATTTCTTTGCATTTGAATTAATATGGTGGGAGTTTTAATGGGATAATGTGTCTATACTATTGGGATTGTTTGAACTTATGGTAACTTTTTATATTCTATTATATATTTTATTGTGTCTGATTTTAAGTTGAGCTTTTGTGGGGGAGGATCTATGTGAGCTGTGGCTAGCAACTAATTTGAGTTGACTTTGTTAAATATTAGTTGCATGATGAAGGGGTTGAATATTGTAATCTTTATTTTTCTTGGTGTTTACGGGAAGACAAGTAAAATGTAAGTTTGGCGGTGCATTGAGGATATTTTAAATAATTTTTAATCTCTTAATTACTTGAAATATTCAATAGTTTTGTTTTAGTGTTAATTAGGAGTAAATAAAGCTACATTAGCGATATTGGGCTTTTGATTAGGTTTTGATTATAAGTTATTTCAATAAAAGTGTACGGTGATTAAGTTTGAGTGTTTAATATTTTGGGCTTGGATTAATGAAAGAAATCAAGTTAATGACGTAAAATTTTTTGATCTCCTTAAAGCGTAAGCTTTACAGTTGGGTCCGTAGCGAAAACAAACAATTACAAATTTTCGTTCTCATTAGCCTTGTTGTTTAGCTGGCCACGATCCATATCGTCCTTCCATAATCTGTGGACAGCAACATGGGAAAGCTACCATCTTTGAGAATTAGAAGATATCCCTTGACTGCAAAGCCTCTAATGGAGGCTACTGTTTGGAGAAGAGATAAAAAACCTTTACTATTTTGAGTGGCTTCTATTGTAACATGCATTCAAACGGTTCATAACTTAACAAGGAGGCATTTGAATGTTCTTCAACCCACTTTGAACAGAAAGTTTTGTTGAGGCAATTTTAACATTGGTTGATTAAGCAATGGTAAGTTTATTGCATACACCATCAACAACTATGGTCGATGAAGTAAAGAGAAGTGCGAAGTAACGGGAGGGGGAGCCACACTAATTAGGAACAATGGTGGACCTTAATTAATTAGAACCCGTCCCAAGATGGATGACTTGCAGATTTTATAAGCTGAGATAGCTAGGCACAAGTTCAAGTGTTCATGATCAGCTGAAACAGTAACACATAAGTCAGAAGATGGTTCACAACGAATTGGTGTTTAGGCAGATGAGAATTGCGAATATTTGGTAATTTTTTTCATATGGAAAGCTTATAGCAATTTCTTCCTTTCTCTGGACCTTACCCAAGTCAACCGATCCAGATGTTTCAGAGTCGTCTGATATAATCTTGACACCATCATGAATTTGGCTATAGCAAGTACAAACCATGAAGTCGAATTAGTACTCCATTTAATTAGTATGACTAGCCAACCAAGTTACCTCCATGGAACCTGTCAATTAGTACGGGGAAGTCCGATATGTCGTTCATTTCTCAGAGCCTTAGGCAATGAAATGTGATGGAGGATCACTTGAACTTGAGCCTTTCTTAGCTTGCATCTGCATGTGTAGAACCTCATTTTAACTACTTGTTATAATTTAATCAGGTCCCATGAATGTCTGACATGCCTCTCCTTATGGTTCAGTTGTAATCCCTTTGAATGGCATTGTATTTGGAATTAGGCGCCCCACTCCAACTAGTAAAGGTCTTTGATCTCTTATCCAAACAGTTGCTTCTTTTAGCAGCTTTGCCAGTAAGTGGTGTCTTCTAATTCTCAAAGATCGTAGAATTTGTCTTGCTTGCCTTTTTTTCTTTAAGATAATGGAAGATAATTGTATTTTTGCCATCATTTGAGTTATGTTTCTTGGTATTCAAGAATAATCATGGCCACCCGATGGCACTTTAATGAATTTCTTGTTATATTGTGCCTAATGAAGCAATATCGCCTCACTCTCTGCGTGAAATATCGAAGGCAGGATAATGCCCATGCAACTCCAACTGGCAGCCAGCATGTCCCCTCCTTATTATATTTATTATTTAGAAATAATCAATCCATAATGATCAGATTAATGACACCAATAACTTTGGGTACGGTAATCGGCCAGACCAAGAAATGTTGTTTGTACTCCACCCAATTATTTGGGGGTAGTCTTTAATTATGAATTAAGGTATATAGAAGATTTATATCCTGGTTTCAACTACATATGTTTCTGGGCAATGTTTTATACACTTGCATAGTTGTAATCTTGAACTTTCTCATGTCTCGAGAATTAATGGTAGCAAAAATATATATTAAGTCGATGAAACCATTAATTTGAACATCCAAACATTAATACCCATACCAAGGCATTGGGTGCCGTTTATAACTACATCTATATCTATTAGTGTATGTGTCTCAAATGGCATTTGGGAACTTGCCCATAGGCTCAATGGACCCCTAAAAGAGACTTACAAACAGATATCACAAGTCTATCTAACTAGGAATAAGAATTTTCATTAGCTTAGGCTCACAAGTTTATCTAACTAGGAATAAGAATTTTTCATTAGCTTAGGCTCAATCGGCCCGTAAAAGGGACTTACAACAAATGTCACGAGTGTTTCTAAGCAGCATTTCTTAATCTACAAGAGATTTTCTTAATCTATGTGATCTACAAGAGATCAAGAGATGTCACAAGCATTTCTGAGTAGCATTTCTTAATCTACAAGAGATGTCACAAGCACGGGCATTTTTAATCTAAAAATTAGCTTAAAGAATAAGATTTTTTCATTAGCCTATATATAAATCATTAGTTACCTCCAAATATAATATGGGATAAATCCTATAATTTTCCCTTCAAACACTATAATTCTCCCCTATATACAAATCATTAGTTCCCTCCAAACATGATATGGGATAAACCATATAATTCTCCCTCCAAACATCATAATTCTCCCCCACACATTATATTACCTAAATCATCTCCCCATCTTCCGTGCACCACATGTTCCCCATTTCCCCTTCACCACATGTTACTTTTCATGTAAGCCCACCATAAGCTTACCATTGTTGGGCTTAATGGGGTGTCACAGGTCTGTGTTAATCTAAAAACTAACTTAAAGAATAAGGTCTTTTTATTAACCTATATACAAATCACTAGTCACCTCTAAATATGACGTGGGATAAACCCAACAGCCCCTATCCCAAGATGTTTAAATTAATTAACTCCAATTTAAGTGAATGTTATAATTGGTCATGTTCAATGTTTTTGACAGCTACGCAAATCTCTTCCTAACTAAGCATCAACTCTAACCAATCTGCCATCCAGTTCCCCACCTATTTATACTATGTTTTATGTCCTTGTAACATTAACACAGTCAACTAACCTACTGAATTATCTTCTCTGAAGCAAATGGCAAGTCCCAGTTCGCCTTTCAATGCATATATATATTATCACTAAACCGCGAATATATGTGCTATTGATGAAAGTGAACACTTCAACTATTATCGTTCTCTGGGTGAGAGACTTAACACTTGCATTTTTGTCATGTACTAGAAACAAAAGAAGTTTGCCTTATTGTTGCCTGTAGATGTAGGTGAAGTTGGCAAATTACTAAGTGATTTTTTGAGCCGTGTCTCTTACCTCATCTTTTATTTGTTTACTAGTCGGGATCAGTACTAATCATATAAGTGACAACACAAATTTTGCGAGAGGTGTGCGGCACCTTATTGACAACACTGAATTAGTATAAATGCCCTTCTCAAAGAGTTTCTCTATTTTCAGTTCCAAATATAAAAGGACTTAATTAGATACTTAAAGAAACTCTACTATATCAAAAGTCCTTGTTCATGTGTTTCCTAGACACTAAATACACACACATCTTCGCCAAGATCTCACACCATCAAATCCATCAACCAAACATGTATATGATCATGAAAGAAGCCAGGAAGTCATAAAATCATTAAGCCTAAACATGAAAGAATTTCAAAGTTAATAAAAAGAGAGATTAATAAGAAGCATACGTTGATTAGTCTCTGCACAATCTTCAAAGTTTTCTTCCACTTGATATTCTCATATTCCCTCTCAACACTGGTTCGAGTCCTCTTCTTGTAAGTGATGATCTCCTCTTCTTGTGCTTTGCTGTCCTCAATAGTATCATCTACAGCAAGGGCAACAAGTGCACCTGGTGCGACCGCATAGATCTCGGCTAGGGAGACCGCCTTGGGCGGCTTCCACCACCTCCGCCGCCCTAGCCTACCTGGGGCCGGCGGCTCATGGCTTTTCTTGCCGAGGGCGGCCAAGCAGCCGTCTATATGTGGGCTCACGGCGTTGTTCGTAGACGAAGTGAACACCTCGCACACCGGGCGCACCTTCAACTCCCCCGCCACCACCTCCTCCGTCTCCGCCGCTGCTGCCGCCGCCTACTCTAACCCGGCGCGTTCCTCCTCCCTTGGTGGTCCAGCGACGTCCCCCGGCGAACTCCTCACCCTCTCAAGCTCGTGCGACCACCACAAGGCCGGCCTCGGGCACTCCATGGGCGGCAGCAGCTTGTCCAGTACAACATCCTCTACTTCTACTCCTACGGGGAAGGGCCGGCTCTTACGAACACCTTCCTGATCTCTCATCTTCGACACATACTATCTACAGAAAAACAATCCAAAAAGAAAACGCCAACGACGAACCACAAATTATACATGGCAGAAACCTCGAACATCTTACAATAAAAAAAGCAAGGAACTCCATGTCCACCTAGCCCAAGCTAGCACAGAACTAGTAGCACAAACAACCTTTGGAGATCAAGAGGAACAAAACCAGAATAAGCTTCGGGCCGGAGAGAGGGGAAAAAAGACAGACGGGAAATCTTTCAGGTACTAAACTCATGATCTTCGTCACAAAAAAACAGGAAAGGAAGAGAGGATTGCTCTGCCAGCTTTTTTCCTGGTTTTGTAATTAATCAATGAGATTTCTACGTAGCTTTCCCGCTCCGACCCATTTTCCGTCTTTTTCCTGCCCTCATTTATTATTTTATGACAGAAAGGGACGTGTGATGGAAAAGAATGGAAAGACAAATTTATATAAATTATGCTACGGTTATCCATCCATGATCTTCTGTAATCCATCAATACGATGTTCATGATTCATTGACAATGGATCAGCGTTCATAGGGCAGGTCAATCCTAAGTTTTTTTGATTTAAACGTAGTTTAAATAAGTTTATTTGATTTAAACATAGTTTAAATACTTATGTGTCACTCAATATTGCATATTATCTTCAAATCCGGTATAATTTAAGATTTCTTACCATTTTATTCCATACCCAACTTTTATTCTGAAATGTTCATAAGATTCAATTTTTTTTGTTAAAAATTACAATATTTTAACCTGTATTAATAAAATATTAACAAAATATACACTTTTAATATTTAATAAAATATTTTATTTATAAATTTAAAATCTAATTAAATTCGGATCACCTTGAACCAAATAAACCCTTCATTAACTCTAAATCAAGTATGACGGTTGGTATATTATTATTATTATTATTATTATTATTATTTTGTGGAGGATGACATTTACATGTCCAACCAAGATGGGGATAGTACGTGTGGGGCCATGCTTAAACCTTAAATTCTTTTCTTCGATTCCTTCTCGGTTCTTTTGCTTTTTGTGTAGCTTGTTTCATGAGAGGGACATGGAAAATAGCAGCCTGGAGGGCAAGGCTTTTAAAAACAACGTCGAACCTCTCTTAATTATATTAGGCATGGCTGACACTTATATTTTACAATGTGTATTGAATCCCTCATCAACTATAATTAATATTATAAGCATCGTTAATTAATATTAATAAGCTTAATGCACTAATTATAATCAACCATTCTATAAATGAACATAATTTTATTAAAATTATACTCATTCACCAAATTTACCCATTCCATGCATAAATATTTTTAATATCAAATATTGTTTATAATGGTAACCTGTAACTGATGCTAATTATTTCAATATGATATTGTAAAAAAGTAAGATAATAGAAGTATGACAAAAAAATTTGTATTAGCTAATAGATACACAAAATAATTAGTAGATTTCATAAAAATTGTATTATTATTTTCAAGTACATTTTCTACACAATAGATTTTAAAAATCAAGTTATATTTTTAAGTAGATTTACGTGTTCAAATTTAATGTATCGAATACTAATTGATATATGTAGATTTTTTTTATATATACCAATGGGCCAGGTTTGAGGAAGAAGGCGGGCCAAGCTTGGGCCTACTCCATGATGGGCTTAAAGCAAAATAAGTCGTGCCGAGTCGGCCCAGGCATGTTGGCCGGCCGAAGCAGATTCGCCCATTTGCAAAATAATTATGAGGGTGAAGAGTAAATGCTAGTGATAAATAAAAACCTAAAGCTTTTACCCCTACTGTCACGGGCCTGATTTAAGGACCCAAATTTTTCCGCCCTTAACCAGTCCGCGCGGCGTATTCTCGACCCGAGAACACCAGCCTAACACCAAGAATGCAGCTTTGAAGAGACTATGGAAGCCTGCACGCCAACCTCAACACCCCCGAGGTTGTTGCCTTCAACCCTTCGCTCGATCACCGTGTATTGGCACTGCAACAAACACCGACACAGCATTTCTAGCTACCGACACACCTTGCCGATAGGCTATTCCAGAAGTCAAACAGCACCCCATACAGCACTGCCCGATCGCCCAGCCAGCAACACGCCCTGGGTTCATGTCGTCTGCCCTTGCTCGTCTCAGCACCAATCCCCTCAACTGTGTGCCTTGTAAACCTCGACCGCAACCTCGGATACAGAAGTTCCCTACCTAAAACGACAGCCAACAAGCAAACCACAGATTACGGGAAAATACTTCCCAACCTTATATCATTCACCCGATCATAAGGATTTTACAAGCACTCGAATTCTCCTCTCAAGCACTTGCTCGGCTCGTGGACAGCCCCCACAGCCTCGCCCAATGTACCCACAAATACAATGGCACACAAGAACTACTCCCGAGTAATCCTATCCCCGATTGCCAACACCAGCAATCTAACAACGCGTGACCTGGATTCCAACAAGCCGATGGAGTTCCAGCGCTCACCACGAACACCGGCTGTCAGCAACTCCACGGTTCTTTCTCACCAGCCGCACCACGCTGTTTTCTCACAAGAGAACACGCCTGGAATCTCAAGAACTCTCCTCCACACCGGACTCAATTCCACTCTTGATCCACTCCCACGTTTCTCCTTGATTTGGCCTCTCAATCTTTCGATCTCTCCTCAATCTCCTGATCTCCTGATCTCCAGATCTCTCGAGCAACCAATCCGGACTCGATCTCTCCTGATCCACCGACCTCCAGAGACTCGATCCTCCTCTGAGAGTCCTCCTCTCTGAGTTCCGACTCTGAACTCAAGAGTCTTCTCTTGGGATCTAGCCTGATTCCTCCTGAATCACACGACCACCTGTTTCCAGCATAACCCCATGCATATATACGCCCTTCTGATTTCAGATAACTCCAGATCCTTGCATCCTCATCCACAATGATCTACAATACCCACCGTATCTAGCAACCTAGCAGCACACCACGTCCAGGTTCTTCCCAAAGGCCTTGTGGTTATCTTTAGAAGTCTGTTGCAGCATCCACGTCTGGATATGGATCATATCTTCCACCAAGATACACCCCCAGCAACGTCCATGGATGTTTATCACAAACCGCCTTGGCTGCACCGCTGGTCATCCCGTCACGCCCGCCGGCTAGACCCCAGCACCGTCCAGACATGGCTCAACCTCCCGCAGCAATTCACCGACCAACTGCCAGCAATGGTCCACCAACATCGCCCTGAACCAGCACCACCACTCGTGCATGCCCCTGCACTGTCGCGTCCACCAGCATCTGCCCGCTCGCGCATTTGCACGCACACCCGCGCGCGCCCGCTCGCGCGAACAGCAGCGCGTGCCATCGCGCGCTCAAGCAACAGCGTGCCTGTCTCTCCTTGCGTGCACAGTAGAGCGCACGACCTCACGCTCGCCCGCTACAGTGCTCGGTACAGTTTTCCGGCACAGTTCCACTATTTTGCTCGGTACTAGCGGCTACTCGGCATCCTGTGCTGCGTACTCGGATCAGTAGCCTGCTCAATCCACGGTTGCACCACAACCTCACCCTGCCGACCCAAACAGTGATAAGCAGCAACCTGAGGTTTCTTCCTGAACTCGGCCACATGCTCGGTACACTCAATACCGACCGATGTGCCGACACCACTGCTGTAACTCGACGCTATGCTCCATCACACAGCAGCTCATGCACCTCGGTTTGCAACCTGCAACTCAACACGGGTTAGCCTCCGTATGTTGTTTCCACCACTCGGATAGCCACCGCTACCCCATTATGGACGCAGGACACCTAGGGACAACACCCAAACCCTAGTTCCCGGCACGCACATGAATCACATCTGTGACACATACCATCATCCTTTCTTAATTACCTTTTTTGGCTCTTCTTATAATATATGTGTTTTCGTTAAGAGATTTGCTTTAAATTTTGATCAACTTTTCATTTTATTTGCTAGTGTGCTGATATATTCGGACAACAATCAAAAATAGAATGCATTTTATCGTATTTAAAATATACTTTACGCATACTATTATTTATAAAATTTTATTTAAAATAATGAGTTTGATTTTACATTAACTCGTGTTCTTACTCCTTGAAGACAATTATCCTATTGACGTTTATATTTATAAAACTTTATTTTAGAAGCTATTATAGTAATTTACATTTCATGTTTGATGTTTATAGGTGAAATGTTCTATTTGGCATACTTTAAAAAAATGATGCTCACCAAATTACTTTTTATTTTTCGTGACAAAGTATGTTAATCATGTTGAAATTTGTAATTGTATTGCACAAATAGTATCGAAAGTAATTGTTATCTTGATTAGCGTTTTTTAATTATCACAATCTCTGTATTGGATATTTGCAGAGCTTAAGGAGGTGGAACAGACTCCATCTTCCAAATAGAAGGAAGGGCAAATTGTTAAGAACTAAACCTCCAATATTTTATACCAGCAATTGTATAACTCACATCCAAGACAATAGCGAAGAATAAGTTCAAAAGTATGTATCATTTCAAATTCTTACAAACTCAAACTAAATAATAGGCAATGTTATTTGACAAAAATAACATTAAAATGCCAACAAAACAGAAAACAAATATTCATTATCCCTCTGAAAGAAAACAGACGTACATATATATAATGAACACAAATAACCAATCTAGGGCCGGGTTTTACAACTACACCCCGAATATATCCAGCTCTACATCAAGAACTGTCACAAACTGGAGCAGCAGTTCAAAACTTGAAAGATAAAAATCGAAAAGATTGGCTTGTTTTATGATCACCTGACATTAATATACACATGTTATAGGTAAAGATCCTTTTTTTACTTCCTTGATTGATACAGGTTACCCTATTTAGGGGATAATAGCAATTATCAGACAATAATGCATTGTGCAACAAAGTCCAAGAATTCCCCCTGACCGCATTTGGTACTCGTGAAGAACTTATGTTGAAACATTAAAATTTATCTGACTCGTGGTTATCATGGTTAGTGTCACAGACGTGATTCATGGGCATGTCGGGAACTAGGGTTTAGGTATTGTCCCTAGGTGTCCCGCGTCCATGATGGGGGTAGCGGTGGCTATCCGAGTGGTGGAAACAACATACGGAGGCTAACCCGTGTTGAGTTGCAGGTTGCAAACCGAGGTGCACGAGCTGCTGTGTGATCGAACATGGCGTCGAGTTACAACAGTGGTGTCGGCACATGGGTCGGTATTTGGTGTACCGAGCATGTGGCCGAGTCCAGGAAGAAACCTCAAGTTGTTGCTGATCGGTGTTTGGGTCGGCATATCGAGGTTGTGGTGCAACCGTGGACCGAGCAGGCTACCGAGCCGAGTACGCAGCATAGGGTGCCGAGCATTCGCTAGTACCGAGCAAAATAGCGGAACCGTGCTGGAAAACTGTACCGAGCACTGTAGCGGGCGAGCGCGAGGTCGTGCACACTACTGTGCGCGCAAGGAGCGACAGGCGCGCTGCTGCACGAGCGCGTTGCTGCGCTAGCGCGCTGCTGAGCGAGCGCGCGGGCGCGAGATGGCGCGCGCTGCTATTCGCGCGAGCAGGCACGCGCGGGTGTGCGCGCAGACGCGCGAGCGGGCAGATGCTGGTGGACGCGACAGTGCAGGGGCATGCACAACCGGTGGTGCTGGTTCAGGGCGATGTTGGTGGACCATTGCTGGTAGTTGGTCGGTGAATTGCTACGGGAGGTTGAGCCATGTCTGGACGGTGCTGGGGTCGAGCCGGTGGGCGAGACGGGATGACCAGCGGTGCAGCCAAGGCGGTTTGTGATAAACATCCATGGACGTTGCTGGGGGTGTATCTTGGTGGAAGATATGATCCATATCCAGACGTGGAGGCTGCAACAGACTTCTGAAGATAACCACAAGGCCGTTGGGAAGAACCTGGACGTGGTGTGCTGCTAGGTTGCTGGATACGGTGGGGATTGCAGATCTTTGTGGATAAAGTTGCTGGCAAATATCCGGTGTTATCTGAAATCAGAAGGGCGTGCATATATATGCATGGGGTTATGCTGAAAAGAGGGCGTGTGATTCAGGAGGAATCAGGCCAGATCCAAAGAGAAGACTCTTGAGTTCAGAGTTGGAACTCAGAGAGGAGGACGCTCGGAGGAGGAGGATCGAGTCTCTGGAAGTCGGTGGATCAGGAGAGATCGAGTCCGGATTGGTTGCTCGAGAGATCTGGAGATCAGGAGATCAGGAGATTGAGGAGAGATTGAAGGATTGAGAGGCCAGATCAACGAGAAAACAGCATGGTGCGGCTGGTGAGAAAGAAGCATGGAGTTGCTGCAGCCGGTGTTCGTGGTGAGCGTTGGAACTCCATCGGCTTGCTGGAATCCAGGTACGCGTTGTTAGATTGCTGGTGTTGGCAATCGGGGATAGAGTTACTCGGGGAGTAGTTCTGGTGCGCCATTGTATTTGTGGGTACATTGGGCGAGGCTATGGGGGCTGTCCACGAGCCGAGCAAGTGCTTGAGAGGAGAGTTCGAGTGCTTGTAAAATCCTTATGATCGGGTGAATGATATAAGGTTGGGAAGTGTTTTCCCGTAATCTGTGGTTTGCTTGTTGGCTGTCGTTTTAGGCAGGGAACTTCTGTATCCGAGGTCGCGGTCGAGGTTTACAAGGCACGCAGTAGAGGGGACTGGTGCTGAGACGAGCAAGGGCAGTCGGCACGAACCCAGGGCGTGTTGCTTGCTGGGCGATCGGG
The DNA here is from genome assembly GCA_033002965.1 of Piper betle. NCBI lineage: Eukaryota > Viridiplantae > Streptophyta > Magnoliopsida > Piperales > Piperaceae > Piper > Piper betle. The sequence continues at coordinate 66,364 of JAURVB010014618.1, read as the reverse complement.
CAGTGCTGTGCGGGGTGCTGTTTGACTTCTGGAACAGCCTATCGGCAAGGCGTGTCGGTAGCCAAAAGTGTTGTGTTGGTGTTTGGTGCGGTACCAATACACGGTGATTGAGCGAAGGGTTGAAGGCAGCAACCTCGGGGGTGTTGAGGTTGGCCGAACACGAGTTTGGTATTGGCGTGCAGGCTTCCGTAGTCTCTTCAAGACTGTATTCTTGGTGTTAGGCTGGTGTTTTCGGGTCGAGAATACACCGCGCGGACTGGTTAGGGCGAAAAATTTTGGTCCTTGAATCAGGCCCGTGACAGTTAGCCATATTTACCATTGCCTACATATAAACTACAATTTTTTTTAAAAAAAACATTTAGAAGTAAAAATGCATGAGTTCAAACTTAGCTAACCATTACTTCTAAATTCCTATTAATAAAAATTTATTTAATTGTCTAAAAAATTTTAATAATTATAATTTATTTTTTTATTAAAATAAAATATATATATATATATATAATTAAAATCAATTACAATCTATATTATAAAATATTAAATTATTATAATTTATCTTATTATTTAATAAAAATTTATATACAAAATTAAAATTTTTCTCATATAAATCACGCATAACTTTAGCTCTAGCCTAATTTATATTAACTCAGGATCCTAACAAGTGACATTTTCAATCCTAATCTTCTCCGAGCCAATCTGGTAGAAAATTAGAAGCTTAGATTCTTCAAATGAACCCTACTTTCTCACAAAACTCATTCAAGAAATCCTTTTTTTGAAGAAAATACCACATGTAAATATATTGCGTCTTCGTTGGTAGTGCTCGGATTTTCTTAGCGCCAAGGAAGTAACGACAATAAGACCTTATCGAATGTCCGTCCTTATAAACAAACTTTGCTTGCACATTTTGCACACTAAGAATGATTTGAAAGTAGAATTTAAAAGGGAAGAAATGACACATTAAGGGGGCGCCTTATCAAGGTTTATACAACTGTAAAAAAATTAAAGATTCTCAATAGGTAGAGCGGCCAGAATGAGAAGACCCATCTCGGCTACTTGGCGAAGAATGGTCCTTTTTAAATATGGCCTCCACTCTTTGGAAGCATTTCAGTGGTCTCACCTAAAAGCGACATAAAAAAAGGAAGAGAATTTCAAGCAAATGAAGAATTTTAAGTGTAAAGCGAGCAAAGGGTTATGGGAGTTGTTACAAAATACAAGATACTCATTTGGTAAAAGCCCACCTGTATTTCTTAAGTTCAATGAATATCTGTGCAAGGGTAACTACACAAAAAATAATAAACACATGATCAATATATAAAATTACTGTGCTTACCTTCCATCGCCTCTTTTGAGCAAGATGGTAATCAATTGAAGAAAGACGATCAATTATTTCCCTAAAAGTTGGCCTTCGACCAGGTTTCTCACTCCAGCACTCCTCAATTAGCCTGCAGTATACAAGCAACAAGAAATAATACAAAAATATGAAGATTACTTTACACAGTTACAGTGATCTATGGCATATAGAGAGCAGATGAACATCTCAACATATGCAATTAAATAGACTCGAGCTCAATTAAGAAAATGCAGAGAAAATCAAATTGACAAAGCAGATGGATGTGATGCTTACTCCTTCAGTCCATAGGCATAATGTTTTGGCGCAGCTCTAAAAGGCGGCCTTTCTTTTGCAGTATACGCTTTGGGTACATCATTTTCTGACTTAGCAGAAAATGGAGGACACCCTTCAATCATCTAAAGAAGCAAAAAGAATCATAAACAATAAGGAAGAAAATGAGCTCTGCCCTGAAGTGTCTAATAGTAAATATCATCTGGGCCAGTAACTTGCATGAGACCCATTCCATATAATGCAACCGCCATGGAATACAAGAAAAACAAGAATTGCCTTTTACCTCTTGAAGAATCAAAGCAAAGGAAAACACGTCCACTTTTGTATCATATTCTTCATTCAGGAAAACTTCAGGTGCTACATATCGACCTGTTTATTGTAACCGCATTAGTGCAAAATTATGAAACAAGTAAAAGTTATAAAAGTAAGCTATAAATCAACAAACAGCAAAAAGAAAAGGCTCTTACAATTAACGGCCCATACAATCCAAGACAAAAAACTGTTTTGACCACAAATAATCACATTCAAGCAGGATGATTTCATGAAATGGTCATTTTCAACTCAAGCATACACAGATCTGTTTTGGAGAACACTTCACAGTTTATTAACTGTGAAGTATCTGTTTCTAGGTAAAAGTGATACCCAGTAGGTAAAATTCCAAATTGGACTCCATAGTGGATTTAACATATAGAAAACAAGCTAATACCAAAAGTCAATCCAAAATATAAAAACCTGATGGCAGCACTCATCTCACAAGATCTCAGAAAAATGTTTATCTTGCAAAGTCAATGCAAACCATAGATGGCACACTTATTATGCGTTCTTTCTCAAAAAATCCAATTCCATCAGTGTGCCAAAGACGACTTCTAAAAAACTGACAGTGTGGACTCACTCAATGGATGTACTTTGATAGAGGCAAATTAAGTCATAGATATTAAAAGTACAAACATAAAAGAAACAGAGTACCTTCTAAGGTACAATTTGCATTGGAATTCTCAATTATTCTTACTTGTTCAAAAGTAAACAATCATTTTTTACCCTAAACACTTGTTCTAAAAAATTGATTTTATTTTACAACAAAATACTGCTCTCAAAAGTTTATTAAAAGGACAAATGTAGACCATCAAAATTGTAACTTACATGAAGTGTCGTCACATGTCACAGGTCTGTTTTCTTTGACTCTTGCCGTTACTTTGAGTAACTTGCTCACTCCAAAGTCTGCAACTTTTAGGTGTCCAGTATCATCTCGAAGTATATTTCTGTTTTCTTACTCAAAGTATAGAAGTATAAACTTACCAACAATCTCGAAAGCATTTCAAAGAAGTTCAACAATGCTTTAATATATAAAAAAAAAAGAACTCAACACTTAACACTTACGAAGGCTCTAGATCACGATGAATAATAGCCTCAGGCTTATTTTCGTGCAAATAATTCATTCCCCTAAACGTGAAAGAACAAATTAGCATCTGAATTAAGCCCTGAAAATGTAATGGCAGAAAAATAATTCAAGCACTTGAGATCAATAAAAAACATGCATTAATATTCTTCCACATGTAGCATACTGTGAATATGCTCTTGCATAAAGGAGAACCATTAGGATTTCATCCAGCTTCCATCTGGAACTACAGAGGTGCTTGCCTTATTAATGAAAATGTCATTATCTTAGAGAACGCATCACACAGATAATATTGATGATAAGTTGATCTTTTTCAACAATTGGGAAGGTATATGATAATGATGTTACAGATCCAAGCTTCATGTCATTATCCCATCTATCAAGGGGTGTTACAATAAGACATTGATCTTTTTCAACACAACAAAGCTGGGTAAAATGCTGCCAACCCCAGCTAGACTAGGATGATGATAATTAACTGATCTTTTTCAACACAATAAAGCTAGACACTTTTGGCAATAACATTATAACACTACTGATTCCATGTTCACAACTGAATAACAAATCAAGTATGGGTGGTAAAGTAAATTAACAAACACAAGTAAACAATTTACAACTAATCAATACCTTGCAATATCGAGGGCAAACTTTACAGCACGTTCTGTCTTAAGCGGGCCTTTTCTTTTCAAAAATGCACAAAGATCACCCTACATTAAATTTAGTAAACAAAAGTTAGGAAAGGGTTAAAAATTCCTGCTTCACTTATTACAAATTTTGCATCAATATCATAATATGAACTGGATGAATATCCACAGGAAGCCAATAAGATAGGTGAAATGGAACTAAATGTTTATCATCAACAGAAAACAATCTGAACTTCAAATTTTAACCACATCAACAGAAGCAAAAAGTTCAAAAAGAGATAAGACTGCTGCAGCATTTCAAGGAGATCATTCACAAGTAAAAATGAAGAATTTTCTGTTTGAGGATTGGATGTAATTACTTTAGGCAAATATTCAGTGATAATCATCATGGGAGTGCTCTGTGTCACAGCACCCAAAAACTGAACTACATTTGGATGCCGAACTTTCTGAAGAAGCATAAGCTCATCTTTAAATGCTTCCCTATAACAGAAGCATAGAAACTTATCATGAATGTTCAGTATCCAACAAAATAATACCGAAAAAATAGAATGCCATGAGCTCAAATAAGTACTAAAAACCCACACTTTGTCCTCATCAGTAAAAACATCCTCTTTCAACTTCTTCACAGCAACTTGTGTTCCACGCCAAGATGCAATTTGAAATGTCCCCTTTAAATTTACAATATACAGAAAAAAAATGTATATCAGTGTTAATCAAACATACAGGATGGCTTTCAAAAGGGCAAGTTATAGCAAATACACATCATGATATACAACTATCATATAAAATTGAATACCTTCGTAATATCAACACTATTGGTAAAATCAAGCTCCTTTGGATGAATTTCATATTCTGGAACTTCACGAGCATTTCGGACATGCATTGGTGTGGTCTAAAAAATTTATATCAGCAAGGTAAGATACTTCAAGATGAATCATTATGAAAGTATTGAAAACCACGATACTCACCAGTGGCTTTGCTCCACGCTTCTCAAGAAGTTGAATTGCATCTTGGTTCTTGTAATAAATAGCATCTGCAAGCGGCTGTTGATGCCACAATCATTTTTTCTTTTTTCAGAAAAACAACATGAAATCAAACCTTCCTAAAATCTGGATGACAGACTCCACATGCTCACACATAAACAAAAAAACATAATATCTTGAATATGCATCCATCAAGTTCCTTTATTATGATTGCAAATTAAGCAAAATAACAATCATAACAACAATAATAATACCGTACTGCCCCATCGATCTTTGAGATTGACTTCGGCACCCTGCTCAATCAGAAGCTCAACCACATCCGTCCTTCCCTGGCAAGCCGCAACATGCAATGCCGTGCGCCCATCAATGTCACCAGCGTTAACATCAACTCCAGAAACAAGAAGCTCCTGGATTCCTTCCAGATCACCCTCGTTAGCCAAGTACATCAGCCGAAACGTGGAATCAATCGCCTCCGGCACATCAACCTCATCAACATCATGCCCCCTCCCCTCCGGCGCCAGTGACGACTGCCTCCCCAGTGTAAACCGCCCAGCCGGCATCGACTCCATCACAAATCAAAAACCCTAGCACAAACCGTAGGAAGCCAATATGCTATTGTCCAAACTCTATTACAGTCTTGACATAAAAAAAATTAGGTCTTCAACAATCGTCTCTGCAAATCCATTAAAAACAACAAAAATTGCATCAATTCAAATGCTCAAATCTTCTTCGTAATCCCCCCCCCTGCCAACGTCTCCAGCTACTGAATTGTCCATTTCCCTACACATGAACTACCTCACAAACTACACACAATCCACAAAAAGATCAAAAGTCTCTTGAAGATCAAAGAAACCAAGAACGAACTGACAAGAACGCCACACTGCCAACGCCATAATCAACCAAAAAACATTCAGAAAAACCGAAATTTCAACGAGAGGAAGAGAACTCAACCTCTAGAGCAGCAGTTTCTGACCGCCGAGGAGATCAAATTGGTGAATCAAGAACAAAAGATCGAATCTTTGGCGAAGAAAAGTGAGAATTGGACAGCGGCTCCAGGAACGACGAATCTGGCAAAGATGATAAATTTTTTATTTATTTAAAATGGCGGACAGTGTCGTTGCCGCGTTTCGGACAAATACCAAATTTTATTATTTTCAAATTTTTGAAAAGACGAAAAAACCAATATTTTTACTTTAAATTATAAAAAAATATCTCCAATGTGCTGTAGTTTTTGTTTAAAAGGAGGGTATTAAAGGTATTTTTGCATGTTGTTAGAGAGCCAGTTGATAGAGGATTTTTTTAATAACATTAAAACATTTGCTCTTACTTTCAATTAAAAAAAATAAAGGAATAAATAATAACCTTTTTATACTGGACTTTGACTTTTGCTATTATGATGTAAATTTTATCATGTGTCGTAATTGCTGAGTTCATATTATTATTATGAAAATCTTTATAAAATGTACAACTGGATAGTTATCTTTTTTTTACTTTGGCTGATTCATGGGAACAATTTTACATCCAAATCTGCTCATCATCTTCTTCATCTTATCCTAATCATACTTGGTCAATTGAATGGACGTGTAATAGCGAAAGCAGGTTGTCAGGTTGGAATTTGGGAGATCTACGTTTGTAGCATCTGAATAGCGGTAGTGAAACTCCTGGATTGTACTAACTAAAGATAAAATTGTTGAGCTATTTTGTCCAACTTTCCCCTTCTCTTCCAGCCTTTACTTGTTGGTATTCAAAGTCTACTCCGACAGGGAATACATGCCCCGACTGGGAAGCAAGCTTTTAACAATCTGACCATCGGATCTATGTACACGGGCTCTTCTGATTTTCTTGGTCGATATCGTCCACTAAATGAGATAAAAAATGTAGAAGTTCAAACGATAGATCAATGACAGCTTCTGCTTTCCTAAAAGTCAAGGGCCGCAAGGCACATGGTGCAATTATGAATGAGCTGCAAAATTGCCGTCCCACGTGAGTTTCTAACAAACTTGTGGAAAAGATATAAACGGGCTTATGGCATACGCTGTTCTCGTGGAAGACTTGCATCGTTCTTTTTAGCAAATAGAATTTGCTTGTAACATAGCGTTCCTGAAAGCTTGTACGTCACGTTTTATTTCGCAGTTGCCATGTGAAGTTGTCCTCGAGATGTTAGCAAACAGTTGAGAGAATTTTGATGGCTCCGTCGTGCTTGCTTTGTATTAGCTTTCTGGATCACTCTACTCTTCACCGTGAATTCAGAAGCAACATCCAATGATAGGAATGGTGCCGTGAGACTTGAAATTTAAGCAGAAATGTCTTGCGGCGCCAAAAAGCTTTGTCAAAAGGTTGCACCCTACCATCCATTGCCTTGCCGCCCATGCAAGTGTGGGTCCAAAATGGCTTAAGCCGATGAACGGAGGACCCCAATTGCTTGACAAAACACCCTTGATTTTCTCAAACGGAAGAAGTTTTGTTCATTGCATTGTCAACCTCCTTCTGGAAGCTTTCGCGGTCAGAAGCATGGATTGAACAAAATACGTTCGCACAATCAGGTAAGTTTACAACGAAGGTCAGCGAACCAGTTGCATTAGTCCGTGGAGACTGATGTGAACCTGTCTGCATACCTTCGGCTGCTAAACTGAGGTACCCTCTGGTGGTCTCATTGGATCTGGTATCTATGTGATCTTATTCAATTGATTATTCTTCTGTCTTTCCGATCAACTACACAACTATATATAATTTGATGATCAGATGATCGAATTCGCTGCTAGCCCGCTAGTCAAATCGCAGGGGAATATGCTAGCCGAGATATTTTACTAGCTCTGGGGAAGAGTGGGGCAGGTTCTTGTTCTTATGTAAAGAATAGAGAAGTAATGAATAGGATTTTTTAAGCTAAAGGAAATTTTCATCTGAATCATTTTTCAGCTTCAAAAAATAATCTGTTATAAAGTCTTATAATGACCCAGTAAATAAGACGATAAGCAGGAGTAATAATCCTCATTTACTACTGAAATTTAAGTAACATACAGGAACAGAGTTAAACTTGGCCCGTACAAAAAACACATTGCGTGTAATCGTTAGTTGATTATTGCTCAACAGAATTAGTTTTGGGTAACTTGAAACGTGGGATCAACGCCTCAATTAAGAAATGTGTGAACAATGACGCAAGCTGCCCATCAACATTGGTGCCGTCGACATCGAGAAGACAAGCAAACCAACGAGGGATAGCACCATCGCGGTTTTGGATACAAAGAAATTGGAAATTTACGTTCAGATGCATGGCCTTACAAATGGGAGAACTAGGAGACATATTATGCACCCTCGTCTATGTTATCTGCCAATGCGTGAAATTTTTCTTGAATTTTCTGAATGTTATCCACATAGGGCCTTCCCAAAGCTCTTGGTGAATAACATTCAGTCAATCACAGCTCGCGACAAATTTACCGGGTCTTTCACCATCTTCTAACTAAATCAGTTATTTTGAGTAAAATACACCAACAACACGGGATTAAGGGACAAACCTTTGGGAGTGGAGTTGCGCTAGCCGAGGTAGTCTTGTACGCTACAGACAGGTACATATTAGCACTGTTGCTTTTGGTCGAACAAATCACTGAAATTTGTAGCAAGACCCAGCATTGTCCGTGAAATAAGTTATTTTGTTGGGTTAATCCCAAATGAATCACAAATGGTGTTGATGACTTATATATATATCTAATGGAAAAATTTTATTCTTTTAATTAGCGTTTCGATTGAAAGAAGTTTATGACACATATTGTAAGTTTCCTTTCGAAACTAATAAGGCTCAATAGTAATATCAGAGATAACACTAACATCACTTATTGGGATTAACCAAGTACCTAAATCTTTACTTTAACACATAATTAATAAGAAGGACCAACTAATTTAACTAAATTTAACACAAATAAGAGACAATACCAATTTTATGTAAAAAATCTCCAATCTGAGGAAAAACCATAAGGCAGACGAGCCAAATTAAAGTCACTATATCACAACTTAATAGTCTGGCCAAATCAAATTCACTGTATCATAACTTAATACAAAAAATATATACAATAAGAATAAACTCCGTCAATACCAACTCATTGTAACTTTTACACAATTGGTATTAATCACAAATAAAGAGAATAAAGAAAACGTGTCACCAATTAAGAACTTGACAAAACTATTATTGATAATCCTAAGCGAATCTTAACAAAATATCCACCATTCTTCAATCTACATAATTTTCCTTTTTTCCTCTCATTGCCCTTTTTCTCTACACGAAAAGAATAAAAGCGTATGTCTTTGCTTCTATTCTCTACACCCACAATGCAAAATGCGTTTTCTAAAAAAACTTTGGTGTTTGCCCAAAATAGGGTTGCCATCTCGTATATTTATGGGGGAGGGATAACTCAACAAACCTCTCCTTTCTGACTTAATGAAATACTTATAGGCAGCATGGGAAGCTTCATCTATAACTGCTCCATTCCTGCAATAAACATGTTTCTCTTTTGATACAACTTTAATCATCATGTCTGAAACATTCCTTTCAGTATGAATTTTTGTTAGCTCAATAGATTTACTTTCTAATATATCTCTTACTTAGTAATATCTCATATCAATATATTTGCTCATTGAATGAAAACTTAAATTCTTATCCCCCCACCTAGTGATGAAGAGGGTGACGATGCAGTGACTTGATGATATTTCTAATGAGTTTGTTAATGATGCTGGACAGGAACAAACAGATTCTGACTAAGGGGAGCCAACTAATGTGGGGAAACCAGATCGTGAACTTGTTCCAACAATAAAATATTCATTATCAGAATATGTGAAAAATACTAAATGTGGAGAACCAAAAAATTTCAATGAACTCAGAGCTCATGTAGAAAAAGAAAAGTGGTTGATGGGAATGTAAAATGAGATGAAATTTTTACATGATAATCGTACCTATGAGTTGGTGGAACTTTCTAAGGGAAAGAAAGTATTAAAAAATAAATTGGTCTACAAGATCAAAGATGAAGAAAACAACACACAACTAAGGTACAAGGCAAAGTTGGTGGTGAAAGGCTTCGAACAAAATAAAGGGATTGGTTTCGATGAAATTTTTTTCCTGTTGTTAAAATATCTTCTATTAGAATTATTTGTACTTCGGCTGCAAGTTTGGATTTGGAAGTTGAACAAGTAGATGTGAAAATGACTTTTTTACGAGTGATCTTGAGGAGACCATATACATGGAGCAACCAGAGGGTTTTAAAGTCAGAGAAAAGAAATAGATGGTGTACAAACTAAAAAAGAATCCATATGATTTGAAGTAAGCTCCTAGACAATATTATAAAAAGTTTGATTTTTTGTTGAAAGCAATGGTACAAGAAGTTTGTTTCTGATTATTGTGTGTTTATCAAGATGTTTGATCATAATGACTTTATTATTCTGTTGCTTTATATAGATGACATGTTGATTATAGGATATGATAGAGCCAAAATTAAAAGTTTAAAAAAGAACTTGAACAAGTGCTTTACAATTAAAATTTTGGAATTTGCAAAGTAAATCACCGGAAAAATACGTAGAAAATGTGTTTGAAAAATTTAACATGAAAGATGTAAAATCGGTTGGAGTTCCACTTGGGGTCAATTCAAGTTGAAGAAAAGTAACTTAAGTGAAACACAGATGAAGGAAATAATAAAAGTTCTTTATGCTTTTGTTGTTGGTAGTTTGATGTATAATATGATTTGTAGAAGGCCAGACATAATATATATAGTTAGAACTGTTAGCATACATTTACTAAATCGAAGAAAAAAATATTGGCAAGCAGTTAAATAGATAATGAGGTTCTGGAAAAGTACATCCAAAATGTATTTATGTTTTGAAGTGATAAACCTATGTTAATTGGCTATACAAATGCAGACATAGCAAGTGACTTGGAGACAAGAAAGTTAACATCTGGGTTTATTCTCAATTTTACTAATAGGAAGGTGTTTTTACAGTCTAGGTTACTAAAGTATATTGCATTATCCACAACTAAAGCTGAATTTATTGTTACTACATAAGCTTGCAAGGAAATGTTATGGACGAAGAGGTTTTTGAATGAAATTGGTATTGAACTGGAGAGATACATTATTTAATATGATAGCTAGAATGCAATTCACCTGAGTAAAAATTCAAGTTTTCATTGAAGGAGCAAATATATTGATATGAGATATTACTGGGTAAGAAATGTGTTGGAAAATAAATCTCTTGAGCTAATAAAAATTCATACTTAAAAGAATATTTCAGATATGATGACAAAAGTTTTGTTAAAGGAGAAACATATTTACTGCACGAATAAAGCAAGTATGGATGGAGTTTCTCATGTCGGCTAGAAGAATTTCCTAGAGCCAAAAATGGGAGGTTTGTTGGGTTGTCCCTACCCCATAAATACACGAAATGATAACCCTATTTTAGGTAAAAACCAAAGATTTTTTAGAAAACACATTTTGCTTTGTAGGTGGAATGAATTAGGAAAAAATATATACAGATGTTTTTTCGTGTGGATGAAAAGGGCGACGAGAAGAGAAAGGGAAAATGATGTGGATTGAAGAAATATGAAGATCTTATTGAGATTTGCTTACAATCGTCAATGGTGGTTTCGCCAATTTCTTAATCGATGACATATTTCTTTTATTATCTTTATTTGTGATTAATATCAATTATGATGAAATTGTAATAAATTAGCATTGAGGGAGTTTGTTCTTTAGTGAATATTTTCTGTAACAAATTGTAATATAGTGAATGTGATTCGACCATCTGCCCGTTGTTATTCCCCGAATTAGGGTTTTCCACATAAAATTAATGTTGTTTCTCATTTATATTAAATTTAGTTAAATTGATTGATACTTCTCATCAGTTATGCGTTAAATTGAGAATTTATATATTTGGTTAATTCCAATAAGTGGTGGGGTAAGAAAGGCATATGAAATTTATTTCAAGTCCCTTTTGGGAGCTTATAGGGCCCAGTAAGGTTGTTTCAATGTTACTTCTGTTTACCTTATGGTATGTTAGCTAAACTGAATTAGAATTTCTTCGAACTTTATTATAATATATGGACCTAGTATGTGTGAAGGGGAGATGATTCGGATAGTATAATGTGGTATGTCAACCAGCCCAAATTGAAGTCTCTTAGAACTTCACTATAACATGTGGACCTAACATGTGTGATTCATATGGTATAACATGTGTGAGAGATAATTGTTGGGTTAATCTTAAATCACTCATGAACATTATTAGTGACTTATATATAAGTTAATAAAAAAATTTTATTCCTTAATTATTTTTTGGATTAAGAGAGACCTAAATTTATAAAACCAGTTTTAAGTCTCTCTTTGAAGCCCATAAGGCCCAACATATTTATCATTCAACGTGACCATCAAAACCTAAGCCGCAAAAGAATAAGAAAGCAGCAGAAGAGCTCTTCAGCATTGAGCAATTAAAGCGAGGGGATAAAATCTGGTAAAAAAACAAAAAACTGAAAAAAAAGAAAAAGAGAGGGAGAGAGGAAGAAGTACACGTGAACAGATTAGTACGCATGCGGTTGGTGGGCCCCCCACAGGTGAGAGTATGAGGTTAGGCAGAGCAATTCCGGGTGATTTAGGTTCCATCCCAAATGAGTTAGCAGATTTCCTGCTGTCATTAGTTGCGAATTACTGGTTACATCAAAAGGACCAGAGCCAGAGCGTCTTTGCCGTGTTTGAGGCCAAATGTTTTCTCTCTGTCCTGGAGTAAGAGGAACAAAAACGGATTGTTCTGCAACAAATATATTAACGAACACTTTTGGGGAGGAGCAAATCAAAGTAGATAAAAGTAAGCCAATACAGTTGCATATCATGAGAATAGACTCGATAATTAATTTCTTATTTATGAAACTAGCTTACTCATTTCCAATTTAGAGCCGCAAGAAAGGAATAAGATAATCAAATTGCAAATCATAAGGCACCTTGTCTGAGGGTGTCTCTGTTATCCACATTGTGAACCGAATTTGGGAAGAGGTTAGGCTCCTGTCTTTCATAGAAATTCTGGACAGGCTGGATAGCGGATCGCTTCATGGATTCACTCATTTCTCAATTGATCATACATCTCATCCAGTTTTCTTTTCTGCCTGTGCTACATGAACAATTGTATTACAACTCAACACTTCGCCATCAGGTGTAATTTTAAAAAAACGAGAGGGAGATGAAGATGTGGACCTGGCTTTTCCAGAAAACTTCTCCTGAAGTTCTTCCTTTTCTTTAGTTAGGCTTTCCATCTCTTGTTCTAATATTTGGCATCTTTTGGCCAATTTCTGATATGCTGCATGAACTGGCTCCAACTTCTCTATGAACTTCTCCTGCATGACTTCACACTTCTGCCGGCACTGAGCAACCAATTTATTCATCTTATATTGCATTTCCAATTCTTTTTGGTCAATGTGCTCGGTGGTTAGATTTTGATTTGATTTAACACTTAGTCAATCAAATGTAAACCACTCGGCTTCCAAAAATATTACCTCGTATCAATCAAATAAAGGAACAAACTAGTCTGTAAGTAAACAGAACACCAACATAATATCTTTTTTTAAAAAAAGGGCACACCGGCATCAGCGACCACCCGCTGCACAACGGTTCAACCAGTATTTATCTGAGCGGTTTGACCACGCAGGCCCGCCCCACCAGTCCAACCTCTATTCATATTTAAGGTTGTTAATTGAGCGAGCCAGCTCGTGAGTATTTAGCGTTCGGCTCGCACTTGACTCGACTCGAAACTCGACATTTAAATGTTCGACTTGAACTCGTCTCGAACTCGAATCTTATGAGCCGAGCTTGAACAAGGTCGTGTTTGACTCGACTCGACTCTGTTGTAACTCGAACTCGACTCGATAAAATAATATAATAATATAATCTTTATATTATATTATATATATATATGAAATATAATAACAAAGAAGCAAGATAGTTGAGATGGTAAGTATTCACCTGCCTCATTTTTTTTAAGAGAGGTACTTTTGACTTTTAATCGACTGGTTTCGAGCTAATGAACGAGCTCACAAAAATTAAATAGTTTAAGTATATTCGAGTTCGAACACATAAAAGATATTCGAGTCAAACTCGAATATGTATGTTCAAAACTCGTTTGATCTTGAGTCGAGTTCGAACGAATTTCAAACTATTCAAGCCGAGTTCAAAATGTAATTTCGAAGTCGCTCGCTCAATTAACACCCCGTAATCATATTAAACAAAAACAAAACCGGGCCCGTATCTTTTCACACCATCGTCTTGCCCTAGAGTAGGCTCCGGCCGCGCCGCCGCCGCGATAGCAGCTACCATCACCATCTGCTCCGTCGTCGAAGCTCATTCTCTTGACCTTTTTGTTTTTGGACTTAAGCCATTTTTTTTGCACCTTTCTTTCCCCATGTAGAATCGTCGAACTGCCTAGCGATGGCCGGCACAGATAAGCCTCCTCACGAGCGTGCGGAGGAGTTCAAGCTTCTCGCAAACGAAGCATTCAAAGGTGTTGTATTCTCTTCGCCCTTCGCCTCCTCCACCTGCTTCGTGCTGCTGCTAATTTGTTGGTTTTCGTTCGGCAGTATAGTATATGATAGCTTTGTGTTGGTTTTGAATGTGTGTGGATTGGTTTGTTTCAGCTTACAAGTTCGGCCAAGCTATAGACTTGTACACGCAAGCCATTGATTTGAACCATAGCAATGCCGTGTACTGGGCAAACCGCGCTATTGCTCATACTAAGCTTGAAGAGTATGGGAGCGCTTTGCAGGACGCGTCGAAAGCCATTGAAGTGGATCCTAGATATTCGAAGGCAGGATATTTTAGCGTTTGGACAATTTTTTTCTTCTTTTTTAGTGTTCTTTAGTTTTTTGATATTTTTAGTTGAATTAGCCGGGTGGTTGTGTGTGCCTGTGTGAAATTTTGTAGGGATATTATCGGCGCGGTGCTGCATACCTCGCAATGGGAAAATTCAAGGAAGCTTTAAAGGATTTTCAAACGGTCTGTTTCTCATTTTCTTATTTTAAAAATTCTCTTTTTTCTTACAGCAGTTGAATGGTTAGGAAATGTTGTAAATGTTCTGCACGAGGGTAATAGTTGTATGAGTATTACAAGAGCTTTGATTTACTGTGTTGTGAGATAGCTCTGTTGACGAACTTATCATGGCATTGGCTGTAATTACTTTTTTAAAAAATAAAAAAGTACTTTTCCTGATGAGACAGCATCCATTTAAACCACCGCCTTCTTGTGTATTCCATATCTAGAAAAATTTTCATCGATTCACATTTTTAACCTGCCCGAGTGTAGTCTGATAAATATATATTCTCCTGCATAACTTTTCCTAATTGTTTCATTCCTAAACATTCTGTGTAATCGTGATGTTGAAGCATGCAAAACCATCAGTTCAGATCTTTAACTGAATTTTTCAGCCTGTATACCCATCTTATTAATTTTTTTTATATCCGTAATATTTTTGTGAATTTTGAAGGAAAAAAAGGTCCATCTATTTAATGTGCATTTATGAGTGCCTGTTTGATCTTTTTATGGTGGTTTTCCTGCTGACATGACCCTATTTATTTTGATACAGGTCAAAAAGCTCTGTCCCAATGATCCTGATGCCAATAAGAAGTTGAAAGAGTGTGAGAAAGCTGTACAAAAAATAAGATTTGAGGAAGCAATTGCAACAAATGCAGCTGACAGGATCTCCATAGCTGACTCAATTGACTTCCGAACCATAGGTCAGTATAATAGTTCTAGAAATTTTTGTTATTTGTTAAGCCTCTCTTCTTTTGGTGGAATATGGACAATCATTCTTTTGCATTCTTATAATTTGCAACTGAGTTTATATCTTGGATTTTTATCTCATTTTGGTTGCCAGACCAGAAATTGTTTTCTTGGAAGTTGGAATCTTGAGCACTCAAGAAATATTAGTTCTTAGGTAATTAAATTCTAGAGAAAGAACATCCAAACTGGCATCAGGGCATTTATGTGGCTGTGCAAGATATCACATTAGACAACTGTATTGATTTGTTCGTCAACATGCATAATAAGAAGTTGTTTCACGCACATGCATTTTATAATACCTGTTTTTCAAATGTTTTCCCATTTACTGCAGAAGTGGAACCCTCCTATACTGGTGCAAGAATAGATGGGGAAGCTGTCACCCTTGATTTTGTCAAAAAAATGATGGAGGACTTCAAAAACCAGAAATGCATACACAAACGGTGTGGAAAAAGCTAAGAAAATACTTTCCTCTAGTGAATAAACATTCCACCTGCCTGGCATTAACACTTTTTGCTGATAGTTTTACATGCTTTGACATAGGTTTGCGTACCAGATTGTATTGCAAGCAAGAGAAATGTTACTGGCAATGCCTTCCCTTGTTGATCTAGCCATTTCAGATGGCAATCATTTTACTGTCTGTGGGGACATACATGGCCAGGTGAATTGCAGTTCTGCATCATTTAATAGTGGTTGCCATTGTTTATATCTCTTTATATTCTTTTTATTTGAGATTATATTTGCTGTTTGCTTATTTCAATCTTTCTACTCTGTTCACCTTATTTTGGTTTTCAGGAAACTTTTAGTTATCAAAATCTGTTGTGTTATGATTATTTGTTAATTTTTCAAAACCTATTGCCCATGCTCTGCTAACGTCACTTAGATGGCTTTTAGTGCATGTTGACCTTATAATGCAAGAAGTGGTTAATTGACCGTCTGCAATAATATTTTGCTCTTTTGCAGTTCTATGACCTGATGAACATTTTTGAGCTAAATGGCCTTCCTTCGGAAGGCAATCCATATCTATTCAATGGTGATTTTGTGGATCGCGGATCATTTTCACTTGAATGCATTCTCACATTGTTTGCATTCAAATGCATATCACCTTCTGGTATATCTTACTTCTAACCTAGTTTTAATTGATGGAATCTCATTTTAACCTGTTTGTCATATTAAACTTATTGATTTCCACTTTGTACTTTTCCTACTTGCTTGAGGTTTTGAGCTTGCTTCTGTTTGGAATTTGAACAGTAAATCTCGTATCTCATCTATATATCTGTGCTGCTTTTTTTTGCCTTTTCAGCTATGCATCTTGCTAGAGGAAATCACGAGAGTAAAAGTATGAATAAGATATATGGTTTTGAGGGCGAGGTCAGGTCTAAGTTAAGTGAGACATTTGTGGAGCTCTTTGCGGAAGTGTTTTGTTGTTTGCCTCTGGCACACGTTCTGAATGGAAAGGTATTTGTGATTCATGGAGGCCTCTTTAGTGTTGACGGTGTCAAACTTTCTGATATAAAAGGCATTGACCGCTTCTGTGAACCCCCAGAAGAAGGTGAGGTGCATCTTAATTTTGGATTTTTCTCTTATTTTGCAGCTTGTATGAAATGTGTTATTTGATATTGCAATTATGGATACGGTTGTTATTTACTTCTTTAGATTTTGCTGTATTTGGAGCAGGCTTTAGTTTTGGCTAGACTCTTTGGCTGGAAAATGACATCATTGACTGGGTGGAAACAATTTGTTGATCTGTTCTCCATTTTGGTACGGTTGTAATCTACATTTTTTTTGTCAGGTCTAATGTGTGAATTGCTTTGGAGTGACCCACAGCCACAGCCTGGACGGGGTCCAAGCAAGCGTGGTGTGGGGCTTTCTTTTGGTGGAGATGTGACCAAGAGATTCTTGCATGAAAACAACCTTGGTGAGTCAAATCTTGGTTCAACTCAATTTCCTGGAGTTTCCTGTTTGTAATTGATTAGATCATCTTGTCCTAACCCGCATATTTTTCAAACAGAACTAGTCGTGCGGTCTCATGAAGTTAAGGACGAGGGTTATGAGGTTGAACATGATGGGAAGCTTATTACCGTATTCTCTGCTCCTAACTATTGTGATCAGGTAATTTAATGTGCTTTTGGTGTAGACTTTTATTATTTTTACCATTTTTTAATTGATCTTCATTTGCTTTTGAGGCAATATTGTTAGACTGGATTTTCTTCCTGGGATGAAAATAATCCTCAAAGTCAAGGCTGATGAATGATGAGAATGCTAAACAATCTCCATGAATGTACTCACAACGGTCGTCTTTAAAGAATTTAGTATGGTGAATGGAGCAAACTGACTCATAGAAATTAGAATTAGGCCCATATAAATGTTGGGATCCACATCTATCTGCCTGCATAATTCTCATATAATTCTTGACGAGGCTAGAAGTAGGCTTTGTATCCATTATGATGGTATGTGGGTGTTATACCCCTCTGGTTGTTCAGGATTTGGAATTTCTCAAGCAGGGCGAAGATAGGTACAAGATTCATTGCTTTTTACGTTAGATGCATCTCAACTTTTTATGACACGTATACCTTGTAGGTTTCCCTTCCCGAAAACCACCCCTGGAAACTGAAATGGCATGGAGTATTTAATCTATTGTATGACTATCCTAGTAAATTGCGTTCACCATATCAATATAAGTTTGCATGCTTACAGCTACGTTGCTTTGCAAACCTTCCCATCTTTTGTGTAGTATTATTACCAAGCTTTAACAAAGTAAATTCCTTACAGATGGGCAACAAAGGGGCATTCATTCGTTTTACGGCTCCAGATATGAAACCTGATATTGTTTCCTTTTCTGCTGTGGTGAGTTCTTTCCCTTTTTAACTCGAGTTGTGGTAGATTTTTTTAAACGCCAAAAATGATGATTGTTTTTGTGCATCTCTGTCCAAGTTAAAATAATTACCAAAGCATGAGTTTCTCCATCATTGACACTGTTTATAACATTAATGCAGCCACACCCGGATGTGAAGCCAATGGCATATGCTAATAACTTCCTCCGAATGTTCTCTTGATTAATTGGATGGTTGGACAGTCTCCTTTGTGCAATTTTACTCGGATTAGGGTTGGGACTCCATATATATGTGGAATCTTATGGTCGTTAGATATCAGGCAAGCGAGAGGCCCTCAAAGCTTAAGACCATTTTTCGTTGAGCTTTACCCTGATAAGTAAATCTTGCATTTGCAAAATCTTTTATTTTTAACTCTGTCGATATTTTTTTTAACTAAAAAGCCAGCTGTAGATCAAGTGGTTTGCAGGAAAGGGAAAGAATTGTATATTATAGAATATTTTTTTCGTTACTACAACTCCATTCTATTTGTTAACATGTACGTTATTCAGAATTTTCTATTGTTCTGCCTTAACAATTTTGTATGCGTCTTTAATCTCCTGAAGTTGAGTAACTCATGGACCAGAGTGTCTTTACACGCAAGCTATTGTTCTACTGCATTATACTTTTTGAAAATGATTTCGATTATTATCATGTTTGCTTAATTGATAATAATTAAGTTAATTGTTTATCCAAAGAGTTTGTACTGTTGATTCTTTTTGCATGTCATTTGTGGCCAAATATTCATATTGCCAACCAATTAGAACTCCCAATGTTTTCAGTCAGATTTTAAGGCAGGATGCGCATGCATTGCAATAACTCAATTTTTTAAACAGCTTAATTTTTCCAACGAAGTAGTTTTATTCTTAAAATTTCTCATGAACTTCGACGCTGGCATACCTTTTTTCTAGTCGGGCTATTCTGAAGTGGGCGTTTTGAAAACACTTCCATTTCCCAGTTTTTATTTTTCCAAAGCGCTTCCATTTCCCAGTTACCAATCCGTAATTAACGTGTAGATATCATTACATCCACATGATCAAGCATGTTCTGAGCAAGATGCAAGCGAAATGTCTAACTGGACGCTACACGTACCATATCATATTCATTCAGGACCCTCCAGCCGAAAAGATAGCACACAATTGTACAACATCTACGGGGCATATATGACATGTTTTTCGCCTGCACTTATCTCATGATGAGCTTCAAGTTCTTTGTCCAAGTCAGGGAAATGGCGCTCGGAGCTTCATGGGCCCTTAATGCACGTCAATGGCCGGCCGGACTTTCCCCATTTTCACCCCTCGAGGGGACATCATAAGAGCTGGTGCCCCGAGGGGCAGCCTATCTCCTGCCAATTAATTTCCATGGAGACGATAATATTATTCTTGGGTTATCCTTTTTTGTAAATATATAAATTATAATTTTATTTTAGATAAAAATTAAGATTTTATAAATTTGATTACTTGAACGGAAAAAGGTAACGTCAAACATTTTTTTTTGGGATTTTAGTTTTACGAGAAAAAGGGTTAAAGAAGAAAAATAAAAATTGTGTAGATTGAAAAAATGTAAATGTTTTTTTAAGATTCATTCGCAATCTTCAATATTAATCTCATCAAGTTATTAATCTATAATTCTATAAAGTACGGTATATTAGTATTGGAAAATTTATTCTCCTGAAAATCTGATGTGTATCAAAGTTATAATATATGTTATGTATCAAAATTGTAATATATGTTGTCAGTAAATTGGTATTACGGAGTTAGTTTTCATGTGAATTTGTTGTATATCAAAGTTGTGATATATGTTGTGTATCAAAATTATGATATGATGAATTTGATTTGATAATTTTCTCCAAATTTGCCAAAAATGGGTTTGTCTTCTCAGTTGAATCTGTTGTGTATCAAAGTGGTGATATATATTGTGTATCAAAATTGTGATATATGTCGTCTGTAAATTTGTATTGGAGAGTTTGTTTTCCTGTGAATATGTTGTATATCAAAGTTGTGATATATGTTCTGTATCAAAATTATAATATGGTAAATTTGATCTGGCAAATTTCCCCAAATTTGGGGTTTTCCACGAAAATTGGTTTGTCTTCTCGGTTTGTGGTGTGTTTGCTATATCTTCTTTTGGTATTCTCATCCTTTTCGGTTGAAATGAGGTTTTTGTTTAGTTAGTCTTAAGTGGTATGAGAGCTTGTTGATTTGTTAGTAGCAAATTGATTTGTTGGATATTTACTGCCCTCTAAGTGTTTGACGAAATTTCTAAGAGCCTAGTAGATGTGTTTGTAATTTATATTTCAATAAGATGAGTGATGATTTTGTTTAGTTAATGCTAACAAGGGGTATGAGAGCTCATTGATTTGTTAGTAGCAAATTGATTTGAGCTCGTTGATTTGTTAGTAGCAAATTGATTTGTTGGATATTTAGTGCCCTCTAAGTGTTCGACGAAATTCCTAAGAGCCTAGTAGGTGTGTTTATAATTTATATTTCAATAAGATGGGTGATAAAAAGCATGTTAAAATGATATCTCTGACACCACTGTTGAGCTCAACATGTTAAGATGATATCTCTGATACCACTGTTGGGCCCAATAAAATTCTAAAGGGGCTTGTAATAAGTGTCATGAGACTCCGATACCACCGTTGAGCCCAATGGGCCTCCAAAAAGACTTGTAATAAGTGTTACAAAACTCTTAATCTAAAAGCTAGAGTAAGAGAATAAAGATTTCTCGTTAACCTATATACAAGTCACCATTCACCTCTTTATATGATTTGGGGTAAACTTAACAATTCTCCCCCTCGCACATCATACTATTCAAATCATCTTCCCACCACTGTAAGGCCCACATGTTATAATGAAATTTCAAAATTATCTACTCTTCACCACATACAAAGCACCCATATGTTATAGTAAAGTTCCAAGAAAGCCCAATTCGGACTAGTCTACGCAAATCAGCTCCCCCTCACCACATAGTGAAATTTCAAAAAACTCTAATTTACTGCATGCTAAGTCCACGTATTATAGTGAAGTTCAATTAACTCTAATTCGGGCTTACTTGAGGCAACACTAAACGAATCAGATGATTGGGCCCAATAGGCCTCTAAAAAGAATTATAATAAATATTATAGGTCTTTTTAATCTAAAAACTAGTTTAAAAAATATAAGTCTCTCATTAGCCTATATTCAAGTCACTAATTACCTAAATACGTCCATGCATAGGATAAACCCAACAATTATAATACTAAATTTCAAATTATCATCTCCCCACGTTTGCTTGGAATGAGAAACTTCTCTTCAATCGCTCATAATCAGTATCATCTAATTTATCAATTATGCACACAAACATATACGTGCTACTTGTATGTGGTAATTTTAGGTGATACCTCTGTCCACTTGCCATGTGCACCAGAACTTGCGGCATGTCTTGGCCAGATTGCGCAGCTCTGGCTTCTGCATCGCCTCCGGGACACCGGGATTCACCCATAACCCAGCTTTGATCTGTTCAAACAAACGAGACAAGTTAAGCTCTGTGAAATTACAGTCAGAACACCCCATATGTCAAATGATCACCTCGTAAGCATGGGAGTGCCAAAGCTTTCCGTTCTTCTGGGTCTAGTGTCTCAAATATCCGATCTGATAAGATGAACTCCACTCGTGTATGGTCAATTCAAATTAACTCATAAAACACATTTAATAAGTATATACCCAGCTAGCTCCATATTAATTATTGACACATGAACTATATGATAGACAAAGATTTCTACATTTGCTAATATGTGGTAAAAGAACAAAATTGATTTGGGTTAAAAACCCAATGAGGCGGGCGTTAGCGGTGTCGGAGTCGTAGACAGGGCACTGGAGGACGTCCTGGTTGAGGCGAGAAACATGGAGATGAGTCTCAATCTGTCTGCTCATGTCATGGCCATAGATGGCGAAGGTACAAACATGCTGGCCAATCTGCTTCGCCGGCTTCAACGACTGCATCAACTTGGCCCCCTTGTCCCGCACCACCGACTCCACCTTCGTCCACTCTCCCGGCGGCGCCGCCTCCCCGCCGGGCGTCACTCCCGGCTGCTCGTCAGTCGCAGGCATTATGAACTTAAGCTCCAAGTCTATCTAGTTGTAATAGCAGAGCACTGCTGATTTTCATTTTTGCGTTGTGCAATCTGCATGCATGCAATGGCATTGCTAACATTAGGGCTGACCACAATTTCCTTGGATTAAAATCATCACCAATTAGATAGTAACACTTGATTTAGATCAATAAAGCCTCTCAATCTTGTCTTGTAAAAATGAATTTATAGTTCAGCAAAGAGAAATTTGTTTACATAAATACGAGCTTCTCTAGCTTAATTGACCTATTAGATTCTAACACGTATAAATAAAAAAAAATGGTCTGCGAAAAACGGGACCCACAACGGTATTATCACCCAATAGGAGAGCAGTACCACAAACACCTCCCTACACCCGACCTCACAACGTATCCTCCAAGTACAAAACTTGTTTCGTGCTTCTCAAAAACGGCGACCGCTTTTTCCGCTCCTACTCTCCGACTCTTCGGCCCCCGCCATTCGGTCCACCGATATCCGCCGACGTCGCCGTCGTCGTTGCCGGCGGCTCCGGCCCTCCCCTCGCCGGACCCAGGCCGAGCCGCCGTGCTGCCATGATCCCACAGGTAAAGACCGCATACTCGGTGCCCCTCGGGTGGGGATTGCAAGGGGTGCTGGATCTCATCCGGGATCGCCCTCCGACCTGGGAGTCGGCCATCTTCAACAGCGTAGTGATCTTCCTCGTGGGTTCGCCGTTGCTGGTCGCCGGGTTGTCGTTCCCAGCTTTTCTGTTTGGGACGTTGAAATGGCGGGCGTTCGGATTGTCGCGGTTCCTCCTCGTCGCTACTTATTTCGTTATTGTAGGTCAAATTCTGCTCATAATGATTTTACCTTGTATTGCATTCTCTCAAAATGTTTAGTTTAAATCCTGTTCTAGCGGGAAAAGACGATGTCTTGGGAGATGATAAGCTAGGTTTTTTGGATTCCCAAGTTTAATATTGTCTTTATATATTTGACTGATTTGTTCTGTAGGTGCTCACCAATAACTCATGTTTTCAGTTTAATTATCGGAAAGCAGCTAGGGTGGTGGTGGAATTTTTTTATTGTTGAACCCTTTTAAGCCTTGAATTATTTGATTATTGTGTTTATGTTGGTATGAACAAATTACTCAGCAATCAATTTAATTACTAGATGTCAGTAAGCATCTGGGGTTGAATCTTGTTGTTGTGTTGGTATATGTTGACTACTCTGTAGGTGGTGCACCAATGATTCACGGTTTGCGTTAAATTATCAGTAAGCAGCTAGGGTGGTGCTAGAATTTTTTTATGGATTATCCCTTGAACTATTGATTATTATGTTTATGTTGGTATGAAATAATTACTCGGCATCAATTTTACTAGTAAAACTCAGTTGCTTCTGTTGTGTGAATTTCTTGGCCCAGAAGAGTGGAAACAAGCCGACTTTTATCTCGTTTAACTTATTTTGATTCTGGACTGTATATTTGTCAATGACGTTGTAAGTCTGGCCCAAATGTGCAGGTACTGCAGCGACAAAATTGAAGATTGCACAAAAAGCACTTGGAGTAGCTGAGAAGAGGAGAGGTAGAAGAGGACCTGGAAGTGTGATTGGTTTGAGTGCTGCTGGATGTGTCTGCGCTGTTTGTTTCATATATGGAATAGGTGGACCTGCACTTACAGCCCTATGGCAACTGGGATTTGTTGCAAGTTTTTGAACAAAGCTCAGTGATACTGTTTCTAGTGAGATAGGGAAGGCTTATGGGAAAGCAATGTAAGTTATTTTTCCTCATTGTCAATGTGATGGATTTTGAATTTGTGTGAGCCTGGAAAAAAGAAGAAAAACTGGTTTTAATTTGTCTATTAACTAGCTAACAGTATTTAATTACTTTCTCCTGAATGATATTAGCATTAAAAAACAAGTACACGAACAAGTTGGGCTAAATTCTGAATTCCAACTTATGATCTATGTTTATGATCTACTTTTGGTTAATGGTCTTAGTGAGAAGAGGGACTTTCCCTTCAACTTGTAATTTCAATCTGGATAAGTAGCGTACAAATGAAATGATTTGCTGACATTATACTTGTGAACTCAAAATATTTATTTGGAGAAATTCTTTTAGTCTGTCTTATTGATGTTGAATTATCAGGTACCTGGTTACAACATTGAAATTGTTCCTCGGGGGATGGAAGGGGCTGTGAATGTTGAAGGCACTGTTGCCGGACTTCTTGCATCAATATTTCTTTCTAGTGTTGCATGTCTATTACATGAGGTACACTCACTTTTACAGATGCAGCTATTTAAGTTAAACCTAGGCTTCTGTTATTTGTTGAGAAAGGATTTCTGTATTGATGATAATTTTAGCTCAAAAAGTTATTCTTTTATACTAGCTGTTTCTTACTTGGCTTTGTTTATGAGAGCTTGCAACATAAATCTTGGAAACTAGGACCACATAAATTACCTACCATTGGCATTTTTGAGAATTATCTTCGAGGTTATATTTTTGCATGAAAAATGGTGATTTTGAGATTTTCTGAGTGAGTTTTGGGGCACCAAATACAGGTTGACGTTACGGGAGCAGTTGTTTGTGTGATAGCTTCCCAAATTGCAAATCTTGGAGAAAGCATTGTGGGGCGTCATTTCAGGAGAAAGAAGGTTTTCAATGGGTGTGTTTCCATGTCAATTTCTGCAAAAAATTTTTTGAATCACTACTACTGGGGATCTTTTTTTCCTTCACTTGGTGGATAAATATCATTTGCCTAATGTCTTTTATATTTGTTTTATCATGTCCTGACATGACAGGCCTTTCCTTTTGAGCTGGAAAATTGTAACTGTTCATGGGATGGCCGTGATATCTAGCTAACTGTGTTTCCTTTTAGTGAGTTTCCTTTTGGTTGACAAATATATTGAGCTTCTCTGATAGATTAAAATGTGTTCCTGCAGTTGAACTACGACGTTGTGAACATTGTAAACATCTCTATAGGCACCATTTTGGCAGTTTTGATGCAGCAACTTTTACAGAATTAGCGACTTATTCTGCGCATAGAGAGTGTTGTAATGTTATTACTTTGCCTCAAGAAGATACAATTGTCAATCAAACAACTGCTATTTAGGCATCAGTGAATGAGTTATATGTGCATAATGTCTTTTGTATCCGCGAGTACAGCTAGGAATTGTTGCCAACCGGAAAAACTAGCGCATGGCCTGAATCTGGGGTTGTCAGCAATAGCTCATATGGATTTTCACTTGGAGAATATAATTTATGGGAGTTAGGGATTGGGTGTACCCGGGTAAGAAGAATACGAAAAATTGTTCTTTTCTTAGCTCTTACTTTTTTTCCAAGCAGCTCGTACTTTCCAACCTTAAATTACAGCACTGTAATGACCCGATGATTTCATTTTTTAGAATTCAGTAGTCAGACTATTTTTGTCTACTCTTCCTGATTTATCGCTGCGAATGGAAGGTTTGATTCCTACAGTTTAAGGTGCTCTTTCTCCATCAGCTGACTGCATTGCTTCCATTCAATGTAAAGTAGTAAGCGTTCTTGGATCACATCGTCAATGTATTCTTCGCAATTTGATTATACGCCTATATTTTTAGGCAATTGTGAATGTATAATATGAATCTTGAAATTTCTCTTCTTTATACGCAAATGATACTTCGTGAAACGACATAAAGCTTGTAAAAGTAGTGAAAGAAAAAGAGAAGAGATTAAATCATAACAACTTAGTCAAATGTATTTCAATTCCATGTTACAAAATATAGGGGTGGTATTAGTGACATTACTGGAGGACGGAAAGATAAAAACGTATATAATGAATGAGGTTCTATCTAGTTCTTCAACATGGATCAACTCATATCAAGATTTTAATATAAAACAATTTGATAATAATAAGCCTTGAGCCTACATATATAACCTAATTACTTAAAACATATATGTTTTCTCTGATAAAATAAAATATAGCAAAAAAACGAATATAGGTAGAAAGATATTTTTTTAAACTCTAAAAAAGCATTAAATAGGTACCTACTGTCACAGACGTGATTCATGGGCGTGCCGGGAACTAGGGTTTAGGTGTTGTCCCTAGGTGTCCCGCGTCCATGATGGGGTAGCGGTGGCTATCCGAGTGGTGGAAACAACATACGGAGGCTAACCCGTGTTGAGTTGCAGGTTGCAAACCGAGGTGCACGAGCTGCTGTGTGATCGAGCATGGCGTCGAGTTACAGCAGTGGTGTCGGCACATGGGTCGGTATTTGGTGTACCGAGCATGTGGCCGAGTCCAGGAAGAAACCTCAAGTTGCTGCTGATCGGTGTTTGGGTCGGCATATCGAGGTTGTGGTGCAACCGTGGACCGAGCAGGCTACCGAGCCAAGTACGCAGCATAGGGTGCCGAGCAGTCGCTAGTACCGAGCAAAATAGCGGAACCGTGCTGGAAAACTGTACCGAGCACTGTAGCGGGCGAGCGCGGGGTCGTGCGCGCTACTGTGCGCGCAAGGAGCGACAGACGCGCTGCTGCGCGAGCGCGCGCAGGCGTGCAATGGCGCACGCTGCTGTTCGCGTGAGCGGGCGCGCGTGGGTGTGCGCGCAGGCGTGCGAGCGGGCAGATGCTGGTGGACGCGACAGTGCATGGGCATGCACGAGCGGTGGTGCTGGTTCAGGGCGATGTTGGTGGACCATTGCTGGCAGTTGGTCGGTGAATTGCTGCGGGAGGTTGAGCCATGTCTGGACGGTGCTGGGGTCGAGCCGGCGGGCGCGACGGGATGACCAGCGGTGCAGCCAAGGCGGTTTGTGATAAACATCCATGGACGTTGCTGGGGGTGTATCTTGGTGGAAGATATGATCCATATCCAGACGTGGATGCTGCAACAGACTTCTGAAGATAACCACAAGGCCGTTGGGAAGAACCTGGACGTGGTGTGCTGCTAGGTTGCTGGATACGGTGGATATTGCAGATCATTGTGGATGAGGATGCAAGGATCCGGAGTTATCTGAAATCAGAAGGAGGTGGTGCATATATATGCATGGGGTTATGCTGTAAACAAGGGAGGCGTGTGATTCAGGAGGAATCAGGCCAGATCCAAAGAGAAGACTCTTGAGTTCAGAGTCGGAACTCAGAGAGGAGGACTCTCGGAGGAGGATCGAGTCTCTGGAGGTCGGTGGATCAGGAGAGATCGAGTCCGGATTGGTTGCTCGAGAGATCTGGAGATCAGGAGATTGAGGAGAGATCGAAAGATTGAGAGGCCAGATTAAGGAGAGACGTGGGACTGGATCAAGAGTGGAATCGAGTCCGGTGAGGAGGAGAGTTCCTGAGATTCCAGTCGTCTTCCTTGGTGAGAAAACAGCGTGGTGCGGCTGGTGAGAAAGAAGCGTGGAGTTGCTGCAGCCGGTGTTCGTGGTGAGCGCTGGAACTCCATCGGCTTGCTGGAATCCAGGTACGCGTTGTTAGATTGCTGGTGTTGGCAATCGGGGATAGAGTTACTCGGGGAGTAATTCTGGTGCGCCATTGTATTTGTGGGTACATTGGGCGAGGCTGTGGGGGCTGTCCACGAGCCGAGCAAGTGCTTGAGAGGAGAATTCGAGTGCTTGTAAAATCCTTATGATCGGGTGAATGATATAAGGTTGGGAAGTGTTTTCCCGTAATCTGTGGTTTGCTTGTTGGCTGTCGTTTTAGGCAGGGAACTTCTGTATCCGAGGTCGCGGTCGAGGTTTACAAGGCACGCAGTTGAGTGGGCTGGTGCTGAGACGAGCAAGGGCAGACGGCACGAACCCAGGGCGTGTTGCTGGCTGGGCGATCGGGCAGTGCTGTGTGGAGTGCTGTTTGACTTCTGGAACAGCCTATCGGCAAGGCGTGTCGGTAGCCAGAAGTGCTGTGTTGGTGTTTGGTGCGGTACCAATACACGGTGATTGAGCGAAGGGTTGAAGGCAGCAACCTCGGGGGTGTTGAGGTTGGCCGAACACGGGTTTGGTGTTGGCGTGCAGGCTTCCGTAGTCTCTTCAAAGCTGCATTCTTGGTGTTAGGCTGGTGTTCTCGGGTCGAGAATACGCCGCGCGGACTGGTTAAGGGCGGAAAAATTTTGGTCCTTGAATCAGGCCCGTGACACCTACCGTGGACACTTTCATAAGACCAGCCACTGCCCTCCCCGTTAACCTCAGCAACCAACCCATGGCCTCCTCTCCGACCACCGCCGCCGGCGTCCTCCTCTTCCTCGCCACCACCGCCACCTTCACCCTCGCCAACGACCCACCTCCCACCCCGGCCCCATGGCCGCACCAGTTCCACTCCATCCTCTTCATGAACTACAGCGGCGCCCTCTCCCTCATCGACCTCTGGTACGACTGGACCAATGGCCGCAATTTCAACATCATCCAGGACCAGCTCGGCGGTGCTCCACTCCACGACCTAGAGTGGAACAACGGCACCTCCTTCTTCTACACCCTCGAGGAGCCGCGCCGGTGCCGGACTGCGCAGCTGGAGGTGGGCGTTCTCCGGCCGAACTGGCTCGATGGCGCCAACTACCTCGGGCAGGAGTACGTTGATGGGTTCCTGTGCAATGCGTGGGAGAAGGTTGAGTTTCTTTGGTATTATGAGGATGTGGTCACCAAGAGGCCGGTTCGCTGGATCTTTTATACTGGTTCATCTCCACTTTTTATTTTATATCTCTCTCATCATATTGCATATGGGAACAAGATATATTTCTTGCCTCGTTCTAGCTATTGTAGTGGAATCCTGTAGTTGAGTTTGATGTTAAAAGAGAAACCTTTTGATTAACTGTTCATGAGTTTTGATTTATTAATTGAGCGTTGTTTGGTGGGAATTTTCTGCAATTGGCTTGGAGCTGTTTGGTTCGTCTCTTGATTTTTTTTTTTTTGGGGGGGGGGGTTGGTTTATAATCCATTTTTTCATGTGTTTTCGGTAAACCTATTTTATGATAGAGTAATGATAATTTTATATGCTTTCAGTTTGCAGTTGATTCATAGAGATGAGAGATCTATTTTCCGAACATTTCTTTTGGAGTTTTATCTTCACTTGTCCACAGATTCATCTTAGATTCATCTTCGAAGTTGTCTACTCGCTGTTCGTGGTCATTCAAAAGTTGCCAAGTCTCCTCCTACGGGCTTAGAATAAGAAGCATATATTGTGTAGTTTTTTGGGTACTGAAAACTAGGTCCGAGGGTATGAAGACAATGCAATTTAAAAATAAAATTATCATTAATTCCTGAGCGAGATGATTATGACAACTTGTAATTCTGGTCAGTGCTTGAAGCTAATTACTTACATTATTATATTTCCATTTGGTTGACCTCTTACATGCTATCAACCTTTTTTCGGCATTTTTTTAAGAAAGATAGCTACCCTCCTATTTCCTTGTTTGCTGAGATGCTTTTTTAGTGACATGATTTGTGTACTTTGTAGGGAGAACTGCTCATGTCATGACATTTGAGGTGGGTGCAGCTTTGGAGGACGAGAAATGGCAAGCACCTACCTATTGTTTCGTCGGAAAGGAAGAGAAATCATCAACAAACTCGAAGTCTCCATCTTTCATTACAGAAGATAGTTTTAGATCTTCGGTTCAAAACAGGGCTTTCACTGGCTCTTTAGGTCTCTGAAGAGTAACCAAATAATGAAAATAAATTGTCTTCAAAGCTTAACAACGTGGTTGGTTGCTGTATCAATCTGCAAAACTTGATTGAACGAGAAATTTTAGTATTATTGAGCATTGCGAGTTTGTAAGGGTTGATTGATGCATGACTTCAAGTAGACCTTCGCCAAGCTTTTGCTTGGTTTTCTTAAGTATGCTTTTATGGGCATGGGATCCTGTTGTCTTGGCGCTCAAAGCTATCAATCCTGGAATCAATAATGCTATGTTTACTTGCAAATTAAAATAAAAAACAATTCCTACTGCTTAACAGTTAAATGATGAAAAATAATCCTAAATGACAAAAAATAAGCTCGTAATTATTTCCCCAAGAGGATGGAGGAGATGTGCTAGATTTGGTATTTGCCTATGTCAATTATCAGAGTTTCCTTTATGAGTTTCACCTGATGATTTAAAGGGATTTTGTCAGGTGATGATATATAAGTTCTGTCTGACGAAGAAGAGGAGATTGTCAAACAATGATAGTTTTGGGGTCGCTCGATATGTAAAGGGAAGTTATTGGGTTTATCCCACATTGATCGTGGATGATGTTGGGGACTTTTATACAGGCTAATAAAAAAACCTTATTTTTTGAGTTAATTTTTGTATTAAGAGAGACTCATAATAGCTATTGCAAGTCTCATTTATGGCCCAAAGGGCCATCAAAGCCTAAGTTTGCCTATGCCGATTGCGGATGTCTTTTTCATAGGTTCTACCTCATAATTTAAGGGTAAGGGAGGTTTGCCTATGTAGATTGTGGATGTTTTCTTCGTGGGTTCTACCTCATGATTTAAGGGTAAGGGAGGTTTGTTTATGCCGATTGTGGATGTTTTCTTCGTGGGTTCCACCTCATGATTTAAGGGTAAGGGGAGTTTGTCAGGTGATGAAGAGAAGGAAATGATGATAGTTTTGGGGTCGCCCAATGTGTGAATGAGAGTTGTTGGGCTAATAGTTTCGAGGTTACCCGATATGTGAAGATGAGTTGTTCGGTTTATCCTACATCGGTCGTGAAGGAAACGAACGATGATAGTTTTGAGAAGGAAACTATGATAGTTTCGGTGTCGCCGAATGTGTGAATGAGAGTTATTGGGTTGATAGTTTCGAGGTCACCCGGTGTATGCAGGGGAGTTGTTGGGTTTATCCCACATTGGTCACGAAGGAAACGATAATAGTTTCGAGGTCGCCCGATGTATGAAGGGGAGTTGTTAGGTTTATCCCATATCAATGATATTGGTGACTTGTATATACTCTAATGGGAAAGTGTAATTTTTTAAACTATTTTGTGAATTAAGAGAGGCCCGAGACACCTATTACAAGTCTTTTTTCATGGGCCCATACATTGACAGCAATCTTCTAACTTTTGTGACTAAATTTAAATCTAATACGGCGACATTTAACAATTATTTAGAAATGAGCCAACTTGAGCAATCATTAACACAACTTTGACTTTACATCTTCGTTACTCATCCGATTTTGTAAGGTGCTATCATGTACCAAATCTTTTGTGGCGATTTCCATTACGATTTAGTAAAAATGCCAATGGGGTTGCTGTAATCAGTACAAGCTTGTAGGAATTTGGTAAATTGGTTGTGAAGTTGGCGTGTTCAGGGCTCAATGCTGACCATTTATGGCCGGTGAGGACTTGGAAGAGATGAGGTAAAGCTAACGTCTTGGAGCTAGTTCTAATTTCCCTCCTTGGCTCTAGTTCTATACTGTACTGCCCAGAACCTAAAGTAGCCGATGGGGCAGCAACTCAATCATGAATTCATCATACAGAATAAATGGCTCTTGTAATTTCAGACGTTTACAGGTGGAGGTCCTTAAGCAGATGGACGAAACTCTACATAAAAAGATGAATAGCTTATTAAACCAGATGTTTATAAGGCTTGATATGATTATTAAAAGAAAAAGCGTTCACATGCAACAGATTCTACGTGTCTTTTGAAGATCCAGGGTCCCTTCCTCTGTTTGATGATGTGCACCGAGTTAGAGTTCTGATGTACTTTGTTGATGTCTTGGTAGGTTGATGGTTCAATGCTTGCAATATATACAAGGAATTTCTGCTGGTGAAGGTTGATGTCCATTTCAAGTTTGATTCTTGATAATACAAGGTGTGAATCACGATGCATCTGTAGAAGTATTTTGTTTTATGACTTTATAGTACGGTGATTCTGCCAGTAGTAGAAGGTTTCACTGATATGGCAATGGAGTTGTTGTGGGCAGAGAATCTGGTAGTACTGGCCATGACAGATTCGTAAAAGCAGTGGAGAAGAGAGACGATATACAGCGGCATTTGCACTTCTCTTCAATTCAGTTCTCTACTCCGGGCATTGCTGGGAAGGAACCCCGCTTTCCAAGGTATTCATTTTCCTCCTTGATCTGTCTGCTATAGTTGTTTAAGACTTTTTTGCTTATCGTCTACGATTCACCAAGTCCATACAAGGTGCTAGGTGCTTGGTGATGGGGAACTTTTTCTTGTATGTATTTTTCTTTATTGAATGGAAGTTGTCTGAATAGGTAATTTTTCTCAGGAATCTAAGCCTTTGAGGACATTGTTTTTCACTATTTGTGCTATGGCGAGGAGTAATGTTGCTGGTAATCTTCCCCGCTTAGAGTTTTTCCAGCCCATGCTTCCTGGATTTGAGAAAAAATTGGTAATTTCTTCTATGTTTTGCAACCGTCGTACTAACAGCAGGGTGGATTTTGCTGTTTTCTCTTTTGAAATTCTTCAAAAATTGCTAATCGTTCTTCGCCATTCTTGTGCTCTTTGGTTGTGTAAAGCTATATTTATTTGGGTAAATCTATGAGTTATATGTTCAGATAACTGTAACCTTCATCTAGATTTCATAGCAAGTTGATATCCATCCTCTGCTCTTACCTACATTATTAGTATGCAAATGTCCTTCGCACCACCATTGATTCAATAAATACTCCTTATCAAGCTAAGGTGGTCAAGAGTGAGGGTAGCAGATCGATACCCATATAACATTAATCATATTTTTGTTCATCATATTGTAGTCTGTTCCTAGGGCCTTTGTAATGCATGCTAGGGAAGATCAAAGCAATGAAGCAGTCCTCACCACTCCTCTGGGTTCTTGGTTGGTGCAAATCAAGAGAAGTCCCCCTCTAGGTATGTGGTTTGAGGAGGGCTGGAGTGAATTCGTTGAGGTGAATGGTGTATCTCTTGGAGACTTCCTTGTCTTTCACTATAAAGAAAACATGAGCTTTAATGTGCTCATATTCGAGAAAACTTTATGCACTAAAGAATATGACGTTCCTTCTGGTAAGATGAAATATTTTGGGTACTCATAGTCTTGCTAGTTGTACTCTGCCCACCCTTTCTAATTGCGCATTCATTATACAAACAGATCGAGAGGACTCTGATGAGTTCAATCTACAAGATAGACCTAGTATAAAGCGCATTGTCTATCCATACAACATAGACCGAAATTACATGGTAAGTTTCATTTTTCCTCTGTTATTTATGTTTGTTGAATTGTTGTAGTCCACTTTCACATTCACTGTAACTGATAATTTGTGATTCTTGTGATGACTTTTAGGCTATTCCTATGCTGTTTAGAGATACGGTTGGCCTGGCTACCAAGGAGAGCGTTACATTTGAAGATGAAGAAGGAAGAATGTGGTCTGTGAATGTGCGCCATAGAACTAATGGCCGTGCTTTTTTCGGTTATGGCTGGCTAGATTTTGTTAGTGCCAATGATATTCAAGCCGGAGATCAGTGTATTTTCATTGCCATGTCCGAGGATTTGATTAGAGTACAGAAATGTGGGAGAACTGAACATGTGGAGAGTAAGTACTCTTTTCTTATTCCATTCGGCCCTTGCAAATTATACTTGAGCAACAGGGGATTGATTAGCTTTCTTTTCATGCTGCGTCAAGATGCAGTCTCTGTATTGAACTCTGTCCTTATAAGAAGCTTCCATGGGGGAAGAAAAGAGCACATTTATGTATAATTCTTGACTGTAAGTTCTGTGTTATCGATGACTTATCTTTGTTAAATTCTGGAGCAGTGAACCCAAGAGAAGAAATTTGGAGTGAAGGAAGACGGATTCTAGACTACAAAAAATGTTGTAGTGTATGTGGCCAGCAGGGTCATTACCAAACAACATGCGTACTGCCAAAGGTAATAAATATCATCATATGCTTGCCCAAAAAAATTTTTGAAAGATTTTTCCATCTATGTGTTGGTTTCAATTTTGGTTGATTAAATAATAATGGTCAGCAAAATGACCGAGGAGTATTTTAATTTTCGGTTGCATTTGTGTTAATTTATACCATAGATGCGAGCTGCTAAAGCACGCCGGAACCAAAGGGAAGGTTAGGGGTGCTCAAGGTAATCCAGACAACACTTTGGATTAATTTGATCAAGCTTACGTCTTCAAACAAGTTGGAATTTTTTTTGTCTTGCCCAAATGGAAACCCTGAATTATGATATCATTTTCTTGCTTCTGAATCTACTGAGAATTACATGTCATATGCAGGAGTGAGGTATGACGCCACAAATGGAGAGCTACTAGCTGCATTACTATTTGCACTGCAAAACTATTGTTATGGTTTACTGAAAGTGACTAAGTTGTTTATCTTAGTTGAGTGTTTGATTTGCTGCTGTAACTAAATACTGAATACCATGCGTCCCTCTTTTATTATGTAAAGATACTTCCCGCTCATACTACTCGTGTTACGTATCAAGAGTCCATGACTGGTAATTAGCTAGATTTGGTGGCTGTTAAAACTTAATATATTGCTATGATTTGTGAAGCAGCAGGGAATGCTAGCTCAAATTGACCTCGGCGGAGTGCTAACTGCCAGCTGATTACAAACGTTTCCTTGAAATAACAACCTTCACTCTTACTTAGGCGAGCTTAAAGCTTCCCATGAATGATTTTTTGGTAGGCCACGCACCCTCGATCAGTGGAATTAAGCAAATTTTAACATACAAGCACCTCCTGCATTGGAGGAATATTTGCACGGCTGAAGCAGGTGTGCATGCAGGCATTTGCAAAAGCAAAAACAAATGGCAGCGCCACAATTGCTTGATAACGTTGATCTTCTTCCTTTTTGACCTAATACTTACCTCAGGAATCAATTGCGCCAATTATGAACAATTTTTACATAATGTCCTGAATAGAAGAATTCGTTTGCTGTTTTCATGTATCCATGATCAGGAATTTTATAGTAATTCGCTTATTCTAACCTAAAGTAAAATTTCTACTTGGGGGTCTTAGCGTTGAAAATTTCTTAATAACCTTAACATTATTTGCGATTTTAGAATTTAATATATCCAATTATAAAAGGTGAATTAATAATATTTAAATCTTGGTAGCGACGTTAAAAATTTTAACTAAAATTTCTTATTCCATATTTTAAGTTAAGAAATGTTTTTTGTCAACCAAGTATGTATACGGGTGAATAAAAAGGAGACATCTATTTACTAATTGCCAGACTTATATAAATCTCGATTTTTTTTATAATAATTATATTATCGGCAAATATATATATATTTATTATTATTATTATTTTATCACTTTTATTAACATTAT
Organism: Piper betle; assembly: GCA_033002965.1. NCBI lineage: Eukaryota > Viridiplantae > Streptophyta > Magnoliopsida > Piperales > Piperaceae > Piper > Piper betle. Next base: position 30,810 of record JAURVB010014618.1, on the reverse strand, counting down.
AGGTCGATTTAAATGTGTCATCTATTACTAAATGCTTATTTTAAAATCTACTTCTCTTCGAATTAAATTTCTCAGATATTATATTATTTTCCTCTAATTAAACTAATCCTAACTAATCCATGTATAACTGATTTACCTTCTTAACCTTCTATTTGCGAAAGTGATTAGATATTACTTATTAGTCATCAAATCTCTCACCATCCTTCTAGCTTTGGCCAGTATGGTAGCTCCGGCGATGGAGAATCCGACGGTGATTCAGGCGGCTGCTCGCGGCCGGCTGGCCGTGCTCTCTGCCCACCTTTCTCCCGCAGCTGGCCGGATCCGCCGGCTGCGGAGCGGTGATCGAGCCGGCCTGCGTGTCGGCGAAGGTGGCGGCGCTGGGGAACCTTGCCGGCGCACTCACGGTGGTGGATGGGAGGACTGGGAGGAGGTACGAGGTCCCTATCTCGGAGGATGGGACGGTTAAAGCTACCGACTTTAAGAAGGTTTGTGATCTTGTCTTCGATGGCTGATGCTGAGATATGAGATGCTGTTGCGTGGAGAAAGTTGTTGATTATGAACTGTAATGGAGCTAATTGGAAACTTAGCTTGATAGTGGTGTATCAGCTTATTGGTTGCGTGATTGGTAATTGTTGATCATCAAATTTAGATTCTTTCTATTGCCTAAAAAAATTATTATATATATTGAGATTTGAATCTTATGATTTGTTTATGGTCTGTGATCTTGTCTTTGTAAGCGAATGATATTGAGATTTTGGATGGTATTGAGTGGAGAAGGTTGTTGAATACGAGCGATGATTGAACTTGGAAACTTAGTTTGATATGTATCCGGCGGTGCGATAGCTTATTGGTTGTTTTGATGGGTAATTGTTGATCATCAAGTTATATTTTATAGTCTAAAAATTTATATTTTTTGAGATTTGAATCTTGTGATTTGTTTATAGTTTGTGATCTTGTCTTTGTAAACGAATGATAGTGAGGTTTAAGATGGTATTAAGTGGAGAAGGTTGTTGATTACAAGCGACGATGGAACTTGGAAACTTAGTTTGGTGTGTATCTGGGGGTTTGGCAGCTTATTGGTTGATTTGGACCGGTAATTGCTGGTCGTCAAGTTTAGATTCTATTTTCTATTGCGTTAAAAAAGTTATATTTGTTGAGAGTTATGTTATGGTTGGTTTGTGATCTTATCTTTGTAATCGAATGATATTGAGATTTAGTTTGATTGGTAAATTTAGATTTAGGCTGTATATGCAATATTACTTTGTAACTATGTCTCTATGTTTGCTTGGCAAAGTTATTAGAAATTATTAATAATGATCTGTGCAAAACTAATACTGTTTGTGTTAACTTGAGCTGACAGATATCTGTTGGAAAGGATGACAAAGGGCTTAAGCTTTATGATCCTGGATACTTGAATACAGCTCCAGTTCGATCGACAATCTGTTATATTGATGGAGATGCTGGGATTCTCAGATATCGTGGATACCCTATTGAAGAATTAGCAGAAAGCAGCTCCTTTTTGGAAGTGGCATATCTTCTATGTGAGTAGCGAGTGGCTCTGCTTGGTTCAATCGTTATGTTCTGGTTGAGTGGACTTGTAATGATTTTTATGCTGTAAAAAAAATTTCCTTGGTGGTGGTACAGTATATGGAAATTTGCCCACAAAAAGTCAGTTGGTGGACTGGGAATTTAAAGTATCTCAACATTCTGAAGTTCCTCAAGGCGTTCTGGTTTGTCTTGTTTGCCTTATCCTAGCCTCCTTTAAGCTGTTGTTTGTTATTCAGTTCAGACCTGTCCTTTTGACTTATCGCTAAAAATAAGTTTAGAGATATTGCTAAAAAATAAGTTTAGTAGATAATTTTTTCTTAATTATACAAACATGAAAAGTTAAAGAAAATTTTCATGTCAGCTTTTCAGTCACATTTAAGATGTATGTGATTAGGATTGGCGATTTCTTTTTATAGTCTTATGCTTTGTTCTTGTTCTTTTCCTGTACAGGTTTTCACTTCTGCAATGCTAGAAATAAATGAAAGGAAACTCTAGATTTTACTGAAGTTTAATTTTTTGTCCATTTACATGTAGAATATTATCCATGATATGCCGCATGATGCACATCCAATGGGAGTTCTTGTCACTGCTATGAGTACACTATCCGTTTTTCATCCAGATGCTAATCCTGCCTTGAGGGTAAGCCATCTTTCAGTGGCAAATTAACAATACTTAGGGCCAGTTAGGGGACCTTTCTGAAAGATTTTTTGTTTCCCATGTTTCATTTTTATATGACATTAGCTGAATATTTTAGCCATTTGATCGAAAGTTGCCATGCAATGCTTAGTAAAATTGGTATTGTCTCTAATGACCTCATTATTTACAGTATGTGGCATTATCTTGTATGCTTAGCCATGCACATATTTAATAGTGATGGTTTCTTCTTACCTACCTGTTATTGAAAAGTATACCTTTCCTTGCAGGGTCAAGATCTGTACAAGTCAAAACAAGTTCGAGACAAACAAATTGTACGGATACTTGGGAAGGTAATTTCCATGTGATTGCATTATTTTTCTTATAAAGCTTAATTTTTGTGTTTCATGCTCTTGACTGTGTTGTAAAGTTATCAAACATTTACATCCGTTATAGGAGAAATCTAATGATTACTTTTTTGTGTGTGCATATTTAGGCACCTGCAATTGCTGCTGCAGCTTATTTGAGGCTAGCTGGACGACCACCAGTCCCTCCTTCCAATAACCTTTCTTATTCAGAGAACTTCCTGTACATGCTGGACTCGCTGTAAGTTCAAAGGCCATGCTTTAAATTTATCACAGGTTTCATGCTCACAAGTGTCGACCTTGTTTCCTGTTTGCTTTTGGATTTCCTGCCTATCCAGAGCCTGCATAAATTATTGATTAGTTTGTCATGAGTTATGGATCTCTGGAGTGAGTGTAAGAGAACTAAATGTGTTGATCAATACAGGGGAAACAGAGCTTACAAACCTAACCTACGATTGGCTAGGGTTCTGGACATTTTGTTTATCCTTCATGCTGAGCACGAAATGAACTGCTCCACAGCTGCGGCAAGACATCTTGCCTCGAGGTGTGGCTTCTCTTTTCTTATTCCTGTGTTCTTTCTAAAGCAGATCTTTGACATCTGACTAAAACTTTAATAGTGGCGTGGATGTGTACACTGCTCTTGCTGGGGCTGTTGGGGCTTTATATGGGCCTTTGCATGGTGGTGCAAATGAGGTAAATGTTATACTCCATTCATATGTGTTTTGGGAGCCAATAGCATCAATTCATGAACAGTTACTGGTCATCTAGAATGTAAATAAAATTCTATCCTGATAGTTCCTTGTTCTTACCATAATAGGCTGTTTTGAAAATGTTGAGTGAGATTGGTTCAGTTGAGAACATTCCAGAGTTCATCGAAGGTGTTAAAAACAGGTAGGTTTGTAGTATTGTGATGAGATGTGTTTTACCCTACTATCTTGATCTTTATCAATTTTATAGCATTTGCTTGCCTAATGTCAGCAACTCAGCATGTGTGTGTTTCGCGACAGGAAGAGGAAGATGTCTGGATTTGGTCACCGCGTATACAAAAACTATGATCCCCGTGCAAAAGTAATTCGCAAATTAGCAGAGGAGGTCTTCTCTATCGTGGGCAGAGATCCACTGATAGAGGTATTGCCTATTTAATGCTATCGTTGTTTACATATTTTATTACGTTAACTGTGAATGATTGTTATATGTTATACTCCTGCTGATCTTTATAGGTTGCTATTGCATTGGAGAAAGCTGCCCTTTCTGATGATTACTTCATCAAAAGGAAGCTGTATCCAAATGTGGATTTCTACTCTGGCTTGATTTACAGGTTATCCTTGAGCTTAGATTCGACGGTTTCGCACACACAAGTATGTAACCCATGTAGATCACCATTGCATTTAACATTTTCTTCATCTGAACAGGGCAATGGGATTCCCTACGGAGTTTTTTCCTGTCTTGTTTGCAATTCCGCGCATGGCTGGCTATTTATCGCACTGGTTGGAGTCCCTTGATGATCCAGACACCAAGATCATGCGGCCCCAACAGGTTGTTCATAATCATTATTTTTCCATTCGAGTGTAGGCTATTCTTTATTAAAACATGGTTGTTATGGGCTAAACCTGTGAGTTACATCTGCTGATGTTTGTTTCATCGTCCTTGCAGGTTTATAAAGGTGTATGGCTTCAACATTATACACCATTGAAGGAGAGATCGGCAACTGCTGGGGTAGAAAAGGTTTATCAGATTGCCGTATCAAATGCTTCGAAGAGGAGGTTGGCTGGATCAGCTCTTTGATAACATGGCCAATCACAAATTGATGTTGATAAGGAGAAGTAACATTTGTTAGCCTCTAGGCTTAGATCATATCATATGGATGCGCTCATCTTTGGACATGTAACAGCTATATTTGTACCTATATACTTGAAAAATAAAAGTTGACATTATTTTGTAGTTGTATTTAGTTGCTTCTGTCATTTTCGTATTGGGCATGAGCTATGCTGATGGGCTCCTTTGTGACGGGGAAAATCCCTGCAGAACTGAGGTGAAGTTGAAGTGTACATATGAGTGTTTTTATATGTCAAAATTATATGCCTGACCTAAAATTGGGCATTGAACGTCAGACTTGATTTTGGGCAGGGACAGGGTATCACCAATTAGAGATTAAGCCCCCTTCATATGCTTCATCAATTCGTGAAATGCATGAAACAAGGAGCCTGAAAATTCTGACATGATCTTCTTAAAAGAGTATTCATATAGATGCTATTCAATCGTCAATTTGACTTAATACTGACTTGTTAAAGGTCAACTCTAACTCAAATCAAGTTAAGTAGAAGCTGTGTTCTTCAGTATCAAAATCTTAATAATCTCTTTGAAGACATCCAATTAAACTTAAATACATTTAGGGATGATCAAAATATTAGATTAAAATTTAAAAATCGTATTTTCGAAATGACGAAACTACCCACGTCTTCAACCTCACCCCCTCCCGTTATCCAATGGTTCCACTCTTCTACGCACTTCGTCGCTCACTCCTCTCAACAATGGCGGTCGCCCTTTCCTCCACCATCTTCCTCTCCCCTCCAAGCCCTCCTCCCTCTCCTCCTCCAAAGCCCCATTCCTGTCTCTCCCCCAATTCTCGGCCCTCGCCGCCGCCCGGCCTCCCCCCGCATTTCGTCGGCGAGAGCGCTCTTCCGGGTGCGGTGCCAGGACGCCTCCGCCTTGGTGCCCGAGGAGCAGCAGTGGATGTTCGACGAAGGCGTTATCAACGGACCGGTATTTAAATTGCTCCCCCTTCTTTGGTTAGTTGCACAGGGTATGATGATGATAGAGTTTTGATTCTTAGAGTTATAGATGTGAAGCTGTAGTCTTTTTTGCTGTGAATTTGATTGGATGTGGCGATTCAATGATCAACTAGTGGTAAAAAGTTTGTGAATTTGGTGGTATCGTTTTGTTGGCAGCTTAATGGGGGAGTTATCGATTGAGTAGAATGTGGTCGAGGCAGTTCGTGCTGTTTGTTTGCATGAGTTTTTAGTGTGATTTACGACGTATTGGTTGCTATTTATTCTGGTTTAGGTCGATGTACTACTCAAATCAATGCTTATTATACCGTGCTATCATCAGGTCTTGTGAATTTCTGCTGTCATCATGTTTTGATTAGTGTACAGTGTACAGTGCGTTTTAATAGTCGACGTTTAAGTGGGCGTGATGGATGATTAAGTTGCCCCCTTGGGTTGTCACGAGTTTTGATTTTAGGGTACCGTACGTTTTAATTGTCGATTGTTAAGTGACGCCATGGATTAAGTTGCCACGATAAAGGCTAGAAAAAATCGACCTTAAAGTAGTTCATGCTGTTGATTGATATTGTTTTGTAGTCTTATTGTAAAACATATTGGTTGTTATCAATTCTGATGAAGGTTGATGTACTCAAGGTTTATACCGGAATTGTTTTCTGATGATAATTTGCATCTTAATGTTGATTTTGAATATATGAAGTGTTTTCTATTTGCAGGATGTCTTCAATAAAACTTGGTATCCCAAGGCTAAGGATCATATAAACACAGAAAAAACATGGTATATTGTTGATGCAACTGACAAAGTTCTTGGGAGACTTGCATCAACCATTGCAATACACATACGTGGGAAGAATCTTGCTACTTATACTCCTAGTGTGGACATGGGAGCTTATGTCATTGTGGTGAGTATTACCATCTAGTTTCTTCCATTCTTCCGTCATTCTTTCTTATTGGTATTGGATTTTTCTATATTTTCTATTTTCCCTTGTTGGAGCACTGCAGTGCTCTTATCAAGGAAACAAAAGGAGAAATCATTGAGATGGAAAGATGGCTGTAATTTGATGATGGCTCCATGTTATTTGGAAATGTTTGTTTACCAAAAAATAGGACAGATGGATGGAAATGGTTCAACTCAACTTAGAAAATCTATTAATTAAAGCTTAACATATTCTCAATGCTTGAGCTTTTTTCTGTACTTGCATATTTTATGGCTTTCTTTATGCTATAGATTTAATGCATGTATTTTACACATGTTTGATATCCTACCTGTGTTTATTATTGGGAACTTTTTGTTTCTTTTGAAAAACCTAGGTGAATGCAGAGAAAGTGGCTGTAACAGGTAAAAAGAGGACCCAAAAACTTTACGTACGTCATTCTGGTAGACCCGGAGGTAAGAAAGTGGAAACCTTTGATCATCTCCAAGAGAGAATTCCAGAGAGAATAATTGAGCATGCTGTTCGCGGCATGCTTCCCAAGAATAGAGTATGTGGAAAAATTTCAGCTTCCTCGTTTTTCAAAAGAATAAATTTTTAGGCACTTATGTAGGCCATGTGAGAATAATTTGAACAGTAAAACACTTTAGCCGGAGATGTTGCCTTATTTGGCATCAGAAGGCTACAATAGTTGAAGCTATTACATAGTGTTGAATCGTGCTACCTGGTACCGGACGACAAGGTGCTGCTATTTTTTGCTGAGCCACCAAATCTCAAAAGAGTTAATACGCCTGCATTATTTTTGTGTTCTGTATAAACTGGTCGTCGGCTCCTTTGGCTTATTCTATCCGGCATTAATCAATTCTCTATAATGCTAAGTATTCAATTTTTTTGTTGTCATGATGTTTTGTTTGGCTCCTTGTTAGTTAATATTCGATGGTGTTTGTCTAAGCACTGTTTGCAATTACTGGTCTTGTAGTTGGGCAGGAGACTCTTCACTCATCTCAAGGTATACAAGGGGCCAGATCACCCTCATGAGGCTCAACAGCCCATTGATCTACCAATCAGAGACAAGAGAATACAGTTGGAAAGGTAGAAGCATCTAGTTGTAGGGCATGCAGAGTGTGGTGGTTACACATATTTCCTCCTTTGTTCTATTGTATTTTCTGGTTAGGGATTTTATCTGAGACATCTCTTCCAAAATGTTGTCGTAGAAGAGAGTTTATCTATTTGCATTTTTTCCATTTTATGATCCATTTTGACCAACGTGTATTATAGTTATTGTGTAGCCTTTTGCTTAGTCATAAAAAATGAGGCAAAATCACAGGATTTGAGGACAGAGAGCTGGTATATGCTACCCCCCAACACGGCCAATACCAGAAAACCTCGATAGAGCTGGACGAATTCCACCAAGCTCTGTAAGAATAATGATCCCAAATCCCAATGAATGAGGCCTTGTGTATTAACCTTTGCCGGTCATAGAGAAACCTCGGTCATGCTCTTCTGCGATTGCGATCTGATGCCATGCACGAGTTCGAGTCAATAATAATGCTCGGCTAAGACAAGCAAGTCTCCACCGGAGTTAAGAGCAACACCTGCCAACTCCGTTAGAAATAAATTGTTGCCCGCCTTACATTTGCCAAAGTTTAAAACATGGCGTCCTTGAATTCAGAAGCTCTGTATGAATCTGTTGGGGACGTGGGCAGGAGGGAAGTTTTTGGTAAGTTGCCAGAAGAATCTTCGTAGCTTATAATTATAATAGTTTCTGTTATTTCACATCAGCTTATTGTTTAGAATAAACAAAAATTTTAACAATTCACGTGTGCTCGTCTTACATAATATCGGATGTTGGAATCTCGAATTATTTTGTCTCGCATAACCTCCGACGTTGGAATCTGGAGAAGTTTGAAGACGGTCACCTGCAAAACCCCCATCTCGTGAAAAGAACCACCATTGACCTCCCCCACCTTTTCAATTACCATCACCGTTTCGCAAGTAATTATGGCGACCAATCCCACACCATGTGCACCATCTTGGGCGTACGTGATCTTTCTGCCAAAGGCCAATGATTCATCAGTTTCCAATAATTCCTTCCCATCTAGCCAAAGGAAACTCAACATAAACCCCATCAATTGTGAAAGTAAGCACGGCACATTAGCACAAAAGAGGTTGCTTCACGTCTATCCTGGGGTTGAAAGACAAGTTGAAGCGACCCAATTCCAATTCAACTTGGCTTCTAACAATTCTTACTTAGTGCTATGTTGCAATGATAAAATTTTAAAACTGTCATTAATGATATTCGATGTTGATTTGCTCATATATAATTGGGTTTTGCAACTATATATTATATCAGTTGCATTAACAAACTTGTAAGCACAGGTTAGTACAAGGTACATTTAGCTCAACTAGATTGAATTGGGTTCAATTAAATTTTAAAATGATAACTAAATATTATATTAGACATTTTTTGTGTGATTAATCTACCCCTTACTTAATTTAGGATTTTTATTTTTGGTGTATATATATATATATAAGAAACGTCTCAAAATTGATAAATTAAATTCAAATATTTGTAATCTTGTTCAAATTTTTTAAACTTATAATATTTACTTAGTTTAGAATTTTTTATTTATTAATTTAAACACTATTTTATTAAATAGATATTCATAATTATTATTTAAAAATAATAAATGATCAACTATTAATTTGCACAATTTAATTTTAAATATTATTAATAGGCAGCATTGATACATTCCAAATATGAGGTACATTGTGTGGGTTTTTGCCTAGTATTTAATTAAATATAATTTAAATATTATAATTTTAAAAAAATTAAAATCTCATAAAAAATTAAATTAACACCAAAATTTTTAATATCGGTGACAAAAGCCGAAACAATATAATATTAAAATTTTTGATAACTTTTGGGTGACAAAAAGTGGTTTTCCACTGTGATATTGTCTATCATTAATTTATAGTTGACAGAGAAACCTCGAGTCCAGATCCAGGCTTCTACTCCTTTTGTTCACCGAGTGGCAACTGCACTTAATGCAGTATAGGTCTTAAGCTCTTAATTTGAATGAATTTTTGGTTCACAACTGTTGTGATGTAATTTAGTGCCTGAAGAGTCTATTCGCCGCTTATCAAGTAAAGGGGTACGAGTCTGGTTATTATCAGACACACTGTGATCTGGACTCGAAACGCTATTTTATTATTTCACTTGATACATGATAATGAAATTTTTTGCTTGGTATTAGTGTTTAATTGTAAGATTCCAATGGTAAGGACTTTTTTAATGTGGTACCAAAATCATCCTTCTATCAAAGTTGGACTCACTTTGATATGTCTATGATCAGCTTCTAATCAACTTCCATTGTTTTCTTCCCTCCCTTAATAATTAATTAACAAGTTTTGTCATTAGTTAAATCTGGAAGGTGAGCTGGCTTACGTGAGCATGGCTATTTACCTTCAATCCCTATGAGAAACAACAAAATTTGTCATTGGATCATTTGGGTAGGCTCTGCAGAGTGAGATCTCTCTTCTGAAATCTCTGACCTCAATTCTCTTTGCAATGGACTCCACAAAGTTGAAGATCCCTGGAAGCTCTTTGCCTGTGCCCAGTGTACAGCAGCTGGCCAAGGAACCAATCCTCACTGTTCCATTTCGTTATCGACGTCCAGATCTTGATCCTATGGCCACAAGTATAAACACAGAACTGCCATTGGTTCCAGTCATTGACATGCACAAGCTGCTCATGGCAGAGACAGCTGATGAGGATCTGGGATTGTTGCACTCTACCTGCAAGGATTGGGGTTTCTTTCAGGTTTGTGTTTTATAAGTAGTGGATTTGCTTGCAATTCTTGGAGGAAAAAGTTCAACTCTATTATGATTGTGACATTAATACATTTCAATGAGACCAAGACAAGCAATTATAGGGATAAGGGCAGACTTTGAACAACTACTTAACTCTATTTGAAATTTCTAATCTAATTAAAGATGAATTCGTACACATTATGCAACGTGGAGCTTAATTTTGTATTCATTGTTGAACTAGCTGATAAACCATGGGATAAGTACTTCCGTGATTGAATCCATGAAGTTAGAAGCTCGCAATCTCTTCAGTATGTCATCAGAAAAGAAAAAAATTACTGAAACAAAGAGGTCGTGGCCAGGACAAAATTATTTGGGCAACTCTTTGTTGTATTAGAAGAACAAAAGCTAGATTGGTTTGATGTGCTTTTCTTGGTCAACAACCCAGTTGATTTGAGGAATCCCTACTATTTTGAACACCTTTCCCCTCTTACAAGTAAGTTTGTCTTGAGCTTAAATATTTCACTAAGTGAATATTGATGGCGCGCCCCATTGCATAAGTAAGAATATATATATATATATATATATATATATCTTCTCTTCTTAACATCTTGTAGGGAAGTACTTGAGACTTATGGTTTGGAGCTGCAAAAGGTAGCATTGACTTTGTTGAGGCTGATGGCCAGGGCCTTGAAGATGGATGTGGTAGAGATGGAAGAGCTTTTTGATGATATGTACCAGGCTGTTAGGGTAAACTATTTCCGACCATGCCCAGAACCTGAGCATGTTATTGGAATCAATTCTCACTGGGATGCAGGGGGCCTCACCCTTTTGATTCAAGCTAATTACAATCCGGGACTTGAAGTTAAAAAAGATGGGAAATGGGTTCCCATCAAACCACTCCCAAATGCCATTGTGGCGAACAGTGGAGGAACATTAGAGGTACACATCTTTGCAAATTACATGGTAAAACTCCCCACTTGGTTTTAGTGTAATGAGCATAAAAATTCTTATCATCAGCTTGGGCCAGGGCGACAGTGATCGATGATCTTAATGGTATACGCATCATTATACTTTTCTTCTCTTGTTAGAAGATAGTAAGCAATGGGGATATATAAGCAACTTGCACCGGGCAACTGTCGACTCTGAGCAGGAACGGATCTCTGTAGTTGCCTTCCACAGTCCTCGACCTGAAAAAGAGATTGGGCCAGCAAGGAGCTCCATCATCCGAGAGCATCCTCCCCTCTTTAAACGGATCAAAGCGCAAAGCTACTACAAAGCGTTCTTCTCTCGGGAGCTTAATGGCAAGTCTGTGATTGACTACATGAAAATGTTATAACTTAATTAGGGTCTTTGAGCGTTTCCTTCAAGGTTGTACATGAAAATGTTAATTGGCCCGTTTGCAATTGTTTATTTCTTTAACTAACTTACATACTTAAGGTGGTGCCCATAATATTTCATTGCCATTGCACCCCTTTGCGCTGGGTCTTTGTGTCAATGGTGGGAAGTTTTTGCTCGGAAAAAGAGGGATTTCTAGGGTGAACACCCACACTAGAAAATTGGCCAGCGGTCATCCCTGTCGATTGAGACTTTCCTTGCCGAAAGGAGTGTACGTAGTATTCTCTCCCACGAGGAATTGACTTGATGAACAATCAAGAAATTAAGAACTCAATTCTTATTTGCACCCATCACCAAATTAGTGGATTCTATGGTAACATGGAAGCTTATAAATCTTCTTTGAATAATTTAGCCATCAAGTTCCTGAGAAGCGGGGTACTATTATCGGATTTATGGGAGCCATACTTGCGTGAGCCACCCATGAGCGCACAGGGGGACGCAAGCACCGTGACCGCTGATGATCACAGTATGACAAGAGCACTAGATAAGATATACATCAATTGAATTTTGCTTGGCACTTCATTTGCGTGCATAATTTGCATGAGATGATTTGTAACGAGGTTTACGTTAGCAACTTGCACCGGACATCTGTGTCAACTCAGAGTAAGAGCTTCTATCTATAGTTACCTTTGACAGTCCCCGACCAGAAAAAGAGATTGCGACAGCAAGGAGTTTTGATAAACCAAGACAATACACCACTCTTTCAACGTATTACATTTAGAAGCTACTCAAAAGAGTTATTCTCTCGAGAGTCGGGAGCTCAAAGACAAGTCTATGATTGAGCGCATGAAGATATAATTTAATATTGCCTTACATGATAGATCACTATGCTGTTTTATTTATTTGAGCTAATAATCTGTGCAGCATTGCATTTCGACATGTATTATATACATTGTGTCGTTAGTTTAGCATGCATTTTCTGAATATATGTATTCAGAAATGAATCTTCAACACTCATATTGCTTTCTCCAAATATAATTTAGTTGAAAGTTCCATTTACAAATAAATGAGCTCGGCCTCCCACTGATTTCAAAATATTCATGTCTCCATCATTACTATTAGTTACTGCTTTTGTAATCATGCTTAAATTTTAATAATTTCATTTAGATTTTTGCTGTAACTACCATGCTGAGTATGAAGTTAGCATGATTTAGTGAGAAATGACTAATTAGGTGTCCCTTTTGTCATTTGGACAACGCAAATATGTACAAGAGGATAATGAATGTATTAAGGTAGGGCAATTGACTACCAATCCTTCTCACACCGTTCCTTTTGTTCTCAAATTATTTTTTTACAACACACAAGCCCATGTATAAACCCAACTCGATTAATAGTAAATATTTCAAAAATTAAAACATTACCAGCACTCTTTAATACAAATTACAAAGAAAGTCAACTTATACTTGAAAATCAAGAGAAATAGAAGAAGATCATATCCTTAAACAAAAAATGAAACCTCACAAACTCTTTATGGCTAAAACTCCATTTGGAGATAGAAAATCAGGAATAAATCGATTTATGATAAATAAATAAAAAATGTTACATAGACATTCTTTACCAACATCCTTGTATAATTACTTAAGTTAGATTTTTTATACCTACTTTTGTTTTATAACTTAGGTAAAGAACGCAGGTGATGAACGTCGAACATGTGATTCTAAATAAATTACCTGAATCAGAAAATCCACGCATATCAACTGTTATTCGAAACGAAAATCCGTTTCCGAGATTTCTCACTTTCGCACCTACACACGACGGAAACGCTGGGAATTATGAGTCCCGACCTTTTGCACCTCTTCCTCGAGCACCTGCGAATTTCGCCGGCCCACCGCCGCCGGCGGAATTGAATTGCGTGAGGCCTTGACTGCATGTAAGGTTTGGAATGCGGGCGATGCGGTGGGACTGAACGGAAACAAAACTTTGGCATTTTTGCGGCTCCTCTGTCGGAGGAGATTTGGGGGGTCTCTTGCTGGGATTGTTGTTTGGTTGATGAAAAATGTTGTAGCAAGCTCATCACTTTTGATCTCTACTTGTTGATTGGGTTGTCTCCTGATTGTGGGCTGTGTAGAATATATATATTGATCTCTCTTCAGTATTGAACTTCGATGGTGTTCGCACTTGACTATGCTACGTAGTAAGAAGTTGATTGATTAATTTGGTTGTGAGTTCAGATCGTGTTTGTATGTGGAGAGCTTGTTTCATGCATTAGTAAGGCACTTAAATTATACACTTGTGTTTGTTTTGATGAATGCAGAAATGTAGCAAAGTCTTATTTGATTCATGGTTGCTTCTGCTTGATGTATGATAAAATGTTGCAATGCTTACTTCCTATGAACATGAAGTAACTATCGACTCAGAGCAGATCGTACAGTATAGTGAAATGATCAACTTATATTGGTGGGATTGTCTCGAGCATGATATGTCGCTTTGAATATTGTTTTGTGTGCTTTCTGTTTAGTTATATGTAGGATGCATGTGTTTTGTCTCTTTCCTTCTTCTTGACTGTATTCAATCATAGTATTGGCTTCCTAAAATGTGTTAGTATTTTTTTGTTAGGCTCGGTCGTGAGGCTCTCTGATTAGCACACAAGTGTTCAATCAAAACCTAAATTTTGCTAATGAAAGGCCGTCCATAGAGGTTGCGGTACATCTTTTATGGGCATCAGTTACATTTCCCTTAGCTTCTCACCATCCTGATGATCTCTTCAACTCTTTTATTTTTCTTCAAAGATGTCTTCAAGTGGCTTCCTTCAAAATTTTCCATTTTTTTGCAGAGTTGAAGCTTTGACATATCTGCCTGTGATGACAGTGATTTATGGTCGGATTGCATACTCTTTTGTGGCAGGTAATCTTGTGGATAATTCTTATAAATATTGTTTGTCCACTTGTTTTTTATGGATCTAAAATACTGGTATTGTATAAGTATAACATAAATGTAAGTGAACGAGAAAGAATATTTTGATGAAGACCTGTTAATTTAAAACCTCAGAACAAGAACCCTTCCCAAATTTTATATATATATATATATATATATATGGAAATATGTTTCCTATGCTTGAGCACATGCAAGCTGCCTGTGCTCAAGTTTGATCTTGGCCGTTGGATTAGCATCCAACGGCCAAGATCAAAAAAAAAAAATGAAAAGGGGAGGCCGCCGGCGCCGCCGCAGCAGCGACGGCGGAGTGCGGTGCCCGGCCACAGCGACGGCCGGGGGGGGGGGGGGGGCGGCGGGGTGGCGGGGTGGCGGGGTTGGCGGGGCGCGGCGCGGGTGGCGGGCGGGGTGGTCCGGGGGACGGGGGCGCGGCGCGGCGGGGACGGGGTTGGTCCGGGGGGCGTGGCGCGGCGGGGTGGCGGGCGGGGCGCGGCGGTCGGGCGGGGGACGGGGGACGGGGGGGAGGGGGGTGGCGCGGCGGGGCGGCTAGATCCGCCGCCCCGTCGCCGCCGGTGGTGGGGGGGAGGGTGTCGCCGCGAGCGTCGGGTCGGCCGGCGGCGGCGGCGACGCGTCCGGTCGGCCGGTAGCGGCGGCGACGCGTCGGGTCGGCCGGTGGCGGCGGCGACGCGTCGGCCGGGGCGGCAGCGCGCCGCCCAAACCTTTTTTTTTTTTTTATCCAGCCATTAGATTTGAATCCAACGGCTGGATGGTTCAAGCATAGGTAACTTACCTGTGCTTGAGCACAGTAAAAACGGGCTCATATATATATATATATATATATATATATATATATATATATATATATATATATATATATATATATATTGTGAACCAGACTTAGCTTCATAAAACCATTAAGACACTAACCACATTTTAGCGAGCATTATTGTAACGTGGGACACACATGTTAGATTTTTCTTACATACACAAAAGCTACATTGCATTAACCAATACTGTTTCCAAAGGATAACAACACAGAAGCCAATCTGTCCACTCAATCTGAAGATGAGGATATAGAACCAGGAGGAAGACGAGAGGATCATTGCTGAACCTGTCATGGCTTCTACTGAATTTGTTGAAATGAACAGCCTAGGATTGTATTCCTTACCCGTTCCGAGCGTTCGGGAATTGGCTAAGAAGTCCTTAACCACAATCCCAGAGCGCTATATACGTCTTAATGAGGATCAAACTTCTGTTGAGGATTCAACATCTCTTACTATTCCTGTTATTGACTTGCAGAAGTTGCTTGCTGTAGAATCATCTGATTATGAGTTATCCCGTCTTCACTCTGCTTGCAAGGAATGGGGTTTTTTTCAGGTATGTTTTTGTAACATCTATTTTATAAAAAAACATAAACTAACTTCTCATGTTTGAAATGTTACTCAAATAGCTGATTTTTCTATGCTTGAAGCTTGTAAATCATGAAATCAGCTCTTCACTGATTGAGAAAATGAAGTCAGCAATCTATGAACTTTTCGAACTTCCTCTGGAAGAGAAAAAGAAGTTATCGCAAAGACAAGGTGATTTGGAGGGTTTTGGGCAAGCCTTTGTTGTGTCAGAAGATCAAAAACTTGATTGGGCAGACTTGTTTTATTTAACCACTTTTCCAGCTAATTTAAGAAAGTCATCTATTTATGACATTCTCCCCCAAACTTTTCGGTTAGCTCTCATCTTCATGGTCTGAATGCTTCAATCATTTTCTGTAATATTTTGCACTTTTAATGTGCCTAATTTTGCAGAGAGAGCTTAGAGGGGTATGCAGTGGAGTTGCAGAAGCTAGCCCTGATTCTTCTGGACTTCATGGCAAAAGCTCTTAACATGGATGAAGAGGAGTTGAGGAAACTGTTCCATGATAGCTATCAAGGCTTCAGAATGAATTACTATCCTCCATGTCCTAAACCTGAGAAAGCCATTGGTCTCACTTCACATTCTGATGGCTCTAGTTTAACCATCCTCCTCCATGTTAATGACACGCAGGGCCTTGAGATTTGGAAAGAAGGAAAATGGATCACTGTAAAACCTCTCCCAAATGCCTTCACAGTCAATGTTGGAGACGTTCTCGAGGTAGCCCTACAGCTCTTTGTTTGGCCAACAGATGCTTTTGTTATTATATAGAAGTTTAATTCAATCGTTTATAGTTCATTTAGAATTAGATCTCAACATTATTCATGGCCAGCTGCATGAATTTTGATATCAATTTCTGTTAGCGGAAGCTCCGATTATAATTATTACACTACAAAAAATAAAATGAGAAAATAAAATAAAGATGACATAGAATTTTACGTGAGAACTCTCAAAATGAGATAAAAATCATGGGAGACATGTAAATCCACTATAATAAAAAATTACAAAATGATAGAGTATTTATAAGATAAATTTTAATCACTCCTTCATATACAACTATTTTTTTCGTAAAAAAAATGAAACCTTAATATTTAAAAATAGCTCAAAAGATTTTATTAGTAAAAACAAATAAGAGAATTGAATTGATTGGTTGTTTGTTTGCTTGTGAGCTGAAACAATCGAGTTATTTATAGAGATTCTTTAGCCTAAAAGAAAGTCCAGATATGTTTCTAAATTTAAAAACTAAATATTTGAGTATCTACAGTAAACTTAGTATTTATGCATTCATTTTCTTGCCGGTCTACATTGCAAATAGAAAATATGATTTCAACTACTATTCAACCACCCAATTGTCTATAGTTTTTTTCACCATGTTAGGCATGCGAAATAAAAGTTGTAAGAATCTTCTTCTTTCATCTTATAACGCATAGATTCAGGAACATGGATTCCATTCCGCTAATCTACACGATCATAAACCATATCAAAGCATGTACCTGTTATCATCTCCTGAAGTGAAGAAGATCCTGAAACATAGTTAATTTATAAGCTTACGAATCAGTTTGATTAGATGTTGGTCACAGAGGATTTCCTAAATCCATTTGCTATCTTACTTATATGATATACATATAGCTTCAATCGAGCATACATTGTATCTTCTTTATGCTTCAATATTAGATGCTCTAAAATTTGGTGAGGTACTGTGTTTGGCAGATAATTAGCAATGGTGTCTACAAAAGTGTGATGCACAGGGCAACTGTCAATTCAAAGCAAGAAAGGATCTCTCTTGCAGCATTCACCAATCCAAATTTCACCACTGAGGTTGGACCTGCTTATAGCTTGATCAATTCTGAGAATCCACCATTATTTGAACGCATTACAGTGGCGAATTACGCTCGGAAGTATTTGTCCCGGGAGCTGAAAGATAAGACTATGGTTGAGAGCTTGAAAATCCAACCTAGCAGTTGAGACCAACAGCAAAACTTGTGATAAGAAGAGATACCAATGGTTTTTTATTTTCACGGTGATGATTAAGGTGGACATGTAACAGTATGCTGTCACATTATAAATATTATCAGTGGAATAATAATGTACAGAGCACTCTAAAATAATTGGTCTGGTACTGTGTTTGGCAAATAATTAGCAATGTTTTTTACGAAAGTGTTATGCACAGGTAGTTTTGTGTCCTTGTACTTTGCTCTCTAAAACCCTAATTTACATCACCTTCCAAATTGGTTTTTGAAAATAGCAGAGTTGGGAAATACATTAGTTACCGTTAATTACTCATTGATCTTTTGTTAGATTTGGGAATTAAAGGGCATAGCAAAATGTCATAAATTGCCACAGTTCAGAGCCAAAATATGTCCAACAAAAATAAATATCTCACTTCTCCGAGAGTGCTGCAATAGCTGTCATAATTGCATTGAATTTTATGGCAAAGGATGGGCTAGCGTTGTGCTTTATCCTGTCAGAACAGCCGTCCTTAATTGTCAACTATACAATGATTTCGTATCAACTGGGTTCTGAAATTATTGCTCGTTTTTTTTAACTTGGATTGATTCTTGATTTGAAATGCCTTCAGTCAAGGCCAAGTTTTAATAATTTTTTTCTGAAGGCAATTTTATCACGCACGTTCATCCAATTCTTTTAGTAAAAATTAAAATTGAGAAAGATCGAACTCCATTAATCAAAGGCACGTTGCAAAGTTTGACTGCTCCCCCAAATCACGTACACTCACATAACACGCCTCGTACAGACTCACGCGTAACTCAAATCTAAATTTATGTCATTACATAAATACCATCCGTCCACACACTTCAATACCCTTTCCTATTAATAAGATAAGATGTCGCGTCATATACTTTATATATTAGATAAAGTTTAATTTTACATATAATTTTTTATTGAATAATAATATAAACTATATTATTTTAATGTCTTAAATATATATTATGATCGGCTTTAATGATAAATGTATTATATTTGATTGAAAAAATAAATTATAATTTTTTTTATTTTTCAATATAATTAGACAGTCTCTTGTTAATAGGAAGTTAAAAATTAAAATTAGTTGAGTTCCAATTCGTGACCTTTTATTATAAAAAATATTATTATTATTATTTTAAGGAAATTTAGATTAGTGAGATTTTAGTCCGTGACCTCTATAGAAGGCTTTTTTATTTTATTATATTTTGTAGATTTTACTTGTATTTTAATTAATTGATTCTCTTACTTTTAATTTTAGACTAATATTAACTTTTCATTTTATTAATACTAAGCATGATATTGCACCATGCGTGTAACACCCAAATTCTGAGTTATTCGCGAACCAAACCGGAACGTTACGAGTTCCCTGATTAACCCGGCTAACCCGAACCTAATTCAAATGGATCTATTATTAGCGTCTTAAGATGAAAGATAAATGTTCTTATGAATGCATGAGATAAAAGGAACCCTAACACGATATTACGTGAATGACATGACAAACAAGTTACACTAAAAAATAATCACGATAAAATTTCTAAAATAAAACGGACAATGTCCCCTAAAGGTGAAATAATGGGCCACTTTATTTAAACTATATATATAACACAACATTAAAATTATTCTATACACACAATAATTTCCCATACTACATGACTAACATTCTTGAACTAGGTATCAACCCATCTTTTCATTCTCATTCACATTTCTTCTTAAACTGGGTTGTGACCCACTTGCCGATCACATGCAAAATCACAACATTTTTACCAATTATGTATACCGTCACGATATTGTTCATAATTAACATCATATAGTTTTCATAATAACATTTTCACCATCATTAACATATAAACATGATAATCATAAATAGTCTACTATCAGACCGATGTGTGTGCACATGACCTCACTGTTCCTCTGTCCTGTCTGACAGATATATGTCCTAATCTTCACTTACATATATAATAAAACACGTCAGTAACGAGTGTTATTACTGAAGAAATAACTATATCAAACTGGCCATGGGAACTAACTTTTATTTAAAGAAAAACCTATTTATTTAAAGAAAAACCTATCAAGGAGTCTATTGAGGAAGCCACCACACTGCAGACCCGGTAGCATCCTGAAGTAACAGCTTTGTTAATACCTCTCTCAGAATCTTGTGTCCTACACTTGGGAATATTAGTAACTCTTAAGCCCTCTCTTGTCCTTGAGCACAAACGTTGAATACTCTTAGGCAGTCCCCTTCAATACTATTTGAACCACATGTCTAAATGTGCGCTGTAGTAAACAGTCCCCATAAACCTCCAAGTATCTTCAGGTGTGAGGAAAATCAAAATGCGGAGTTATCAGGATCCCTTGGGAAGGAAACAATCCTTTCACTAATTCAATTTACTTTGATTGGCATGTGCACCCACTCATGGTATGTACGAGTCGGTTTCACTATTTTTCTTCTCACTAAAAACTTGATAAAATTATATATAGACTTAGGAAGAGATTTATATAATATGCTCGAAGGCAACTTGTGGTGAATCTTATTTTTGAAATTAGACTCTAGTGATGTCATCCTCGAGGATTATTAATCTGAAAACTATCAGCTAAATGACCTAAGTTGAATGAGAGTAAAACACCACTTAACTCGTTTTGTAATCAGTAAAGCAAATCACAATTGAATAGAACAAAAATTTAGAGACGAGTCCTAAATGGACATGGTAGAAGCTCCAAGCGAGGCCACGTGCCCAGGCGGCGAGCTCTTACTCCGTACCTACTTATCTTTACTAAATACTAACATACATGCTAGCTAGATAATGCATGAATGTGATGAATAGGTGCATATAATCACAAGCATTCAGCAAATAAAAAGAACTAACACATCAAGACATATGGTGTCATAAAATAACTAAAGTCATTATATAACTTGATCACTCATGATGAACTAATCACCTCCCTGGAAATCAAGTCATCTATTACTTTCTTCTTACAATTACATCCCTGATAATTCAACTCCCTACAATCCACCACATTATAACGAATAATTTGAATCCTAACCATAACTAATTCACTGATTCATACTGACAATAATATAATTGTTACTATTATCTTTTCCACATGTCGACATGGATAGAATTTAAGTTTATAACATGATCATCACAATTAATACCATAATTAACTAATATTCAACTTATACCATTTGGAAAATAAATTAAGCATATCTTCACATTTTCCTAATTCTCGGAAACTCACAAGTTTTCATCAATTAATCATGCAATAACATCCATGTTCATGAAATGGAAATCACAAAATCAAATTGTTAATATCGTACACTTAATGTTGGTGCCAACAAAGACGACAGCCGCAACTACCGTCGACCTGTCTAGGGTTTGGCCAAGGGGAACCTCGACCAGGGCTGGGCTAGGGCAAGCAACAAGGACTTGAGGTGGAGGTTGTTCAAGGTTATGACTGGCCAATGGCGAAGGCGACGAGTTGCCGGTGGCTGCAACCAAGTCGACGATCATGATGGAAGAGGGTTTGGCTGTGAGGGATGAAGGAAGAGGAGGATGGCTTGGCGGGGAGGAGCACTAGAAGGAGGTTGGCCGAAAAGCCTAGCCGGTGGCTCTACTCACGGCGGCGGCGACGGCAAATCAAAATAGCCCTGGCTAGGGTTGTGCTGGGGTTGGCTAAGAGAGATAGGGAGGAGAGTGGCTTGGCCAGGGGTGGGGGTTGGCTGCTTCGATGATGACGAGGGTGGCCGGCGGCGTGACGGTGGTGAAGGCATGGGGTGGGGAGGTTTTAGGAGAGGAAAAGTAGGGTGGAGGAGGTGTCAGCCAGGAAAGCTCGAGAAAAGAAAACGGTGAATGCAAAGGTATTCTCGTAATACTCACTTCTGACTTGAGTTAATAATAATAAATAAACCCAAAAATATAAAATAAAATATAATAAAATACCATAAAATAAAATATTGTCAATCTAAGTCAAATAACATGTTCTAAACCTATTAACCACACAAAAATAATAACTATCGCATCCTAACGTGATAAATAACATAATCCTAATTCTACGGTTTACTAAAAATAAAAAATAAAAAATTTAGGCATACTCTCATATACTCTAATAACTCATTTTCCTATTGTGTTATTTGATTAACTCAATAACATGTAAGTATACATAGTCAGAAGTAATATAAGAATGAATTTAAATATCGTATTACAGAGAGATGAATTTTCTTAAATTAATTAAAGAAAATAAAATTAAGAACAAAAAAAACAATCGACTTAACTAAATCTAAGTAATAACTTTAAATTAAAAAAATTAGAATGATAAAACTCATTCTAGGGTCGAATTTTCCTTAATATAAATTTAATATTCATCATCTTACTCTCATCTTTTATTCTTTTGAATTGCCGATCTAGGAGAATTATATTACATGGTGGCTCCTGCTCCTTCGTGCATTTATTATTTCACCTCAATTTGTACCTCCCAGTAATAATTAATTAATCAACAAAATAACGCATTAAAATTTGCCTTACGATCGCATACGGTGTTGTGTGTCTCCCAACCACAATAACAAACAAGTTAAACAACTTGTCGTATAATGAATTATCAATGACTAATTTAATTAATTTCTCCTAAAATCTAATTAAACCTCATAATCTAAGTAACAGGTGATCTGTCTACTCTTAGCATTAAGAACATGATAATTCAAGCAATCCAATTGAATAAAACAGTAAGAGGTTAGAAATGAATTCAATTAAACCAGATTAAATTCCATTCTTCTCTAGAACGAAATAAAGGATTATTCCATAATATAAATAGAAAATATTATAAAGAAGAAACTACTTCTCATTATGAAAAGAAAAGAATTACAAAAACTAAAACTACTTCTAAGTTAAGAGTTGAGATATCTCAAACAACAAATGACCACCCATTTATATAGAAACTGAGATACCCAAGAGAGAAGAATTCGAGGAAGGATTTCATATCTCGATGTAGTCTAATTGATTATGATGTCCGTTGAAGTTTACAACGCCCCGACTTACTCAAATGCAGCCAAAGCTATGTATATCCATCCTCATTGAGCTTTATTAATACCATAAATTGTAGCCATCAATGGGCGGGGTCTAATGCTCTGACCAACAATTCCTAAGCTTCCTTGTTTTTAATTTTTTCTGCATCAAACTCCAAAATTAAATATATCTAATAAAATATTAATTAACTAAAAAATAAAATAAAATATCACTTAATTAATAATATTTATACCCAGGATTAACAAAATCACATTAAAAACATGGGTAAATATTGTGTACTTTAAACACTTAACAGCTATTACTGTTATCATTATGTACTTGGGTACATATGATCCCTTATGGCTCATAACACAAGGTCGACCTCTACTCAATATACGTTATCTAAACTGACTCAAAGCAAACCGACAATTGAACTGACCGGTTCATAAGTATAAAACCCTGATTTAGATCACGAGTTTTATAATGCGCGACCTATACAAGATAAATTTAAATTTTATACATAAATTTTTATTAAACAATGAAATAAACTATAATAATTTAATATCTTGTATATAAACTATGATTAACTTTAAAGTTACATCCTATTTGAATAAAAAGATCAATTATAATAATTTTATTTTTTAAAAAAGTTTTTTAAAGATAAATACACTCTTTTAGTAGGAAGTTAGAAGTTGCAATTAGTTGGGTTCCATCGCGTGACCTTTTATGGTGTAAAATATTTTTATTATTTTTTTAAGAAATTAAAATTAGCGAGATTCTATAACCTTCCTAGAAGAGTAACTAAGAGTAGATTGACTAAGTCTAGAGAGGGCAAATATGTTGGCGGTTAGCCTGGCCCAAAATTTGCTTGGATCACTCTAGCTTGGCCCACACATATGGGGCTGGCCCGGCTTAGGCCCTATATGTGATGGCCTAAAATCACATATATTAATAATTAATCCACCCTATATATATATATATATATATATATATATATTGACATTGTCATCATATATTTGGGTATATATGACCCCTCACAACTCATAACACACGGTCGGCCTCGGCTCAGCATGCATGATCTAAACTGACACGATTTGAACCGACAATTGAATCGACTGGTTCATAAGTATAAAACCTTGACTCGGATCATGAGTTTAATAATGCACGACCTATATTAGATAAATATAAATTTTATACATAATTTTTTATTAAATAATAAAATAAATTATAATAATTAAATATCTTAAATATAAACTACGATTGACTTTAAAGTTATATCCTATTTAAATGAAAAGATGAATTATAATGATTTGATTTTTTAAAAATTTTTTGAAGTCAGACTCTTTTTAGTAGGAAGTTAGACGTTGCGATTAATCAGGTTCGTGACCTTCTACCCTGCACAATATTTTTATTATTTTTTTAAGAAATTAAGTTAGCGGTATTCAAGCACAAGACCTTCCTAGAAGAGTAAATAAGCGTCTAGAGAGGGCAAATATGTTGGAGGCTAGCCCGGCCCAAAATTGCTTGGATCACTCTAGATCGGCCCGCACATATAGGGCTGGCCCGGCTTGGGCCCTATCTGTGATGGTCGAAAATCACATATATTAATAATTAATCCACCCACAAATATATATATATATGCCTCGCCTGCCTGCAAACAAAAATTGCACCTGTAAGGCCGGGAATTAATTGAGAGCTTCAATAGTAGGGGCCTTCAATTCTTGAACGAAAAATCTCGCCTTGTGCATCATGCATTCACGAATCTTATGATTATCTTCAAACGACATGTCACTTTCGTTGATAAATTATAATCGAATCGCACCCAAATCTTTTCAATTATGGTACGAAAGAGTCTTGTAAAGGTCAAGTCGTGTGTGTAATGATAGAAGTCGTCGGCATGCAAATGCCAAAAAAGAAAAGAAGGGTGGTCAATTATTATATACTTATTTTTTTCATGAATAAAACGGCACAACAAATATATCACCATACTGGCGATGCTAGTGTAGTCTAAGATAAGATGAAAAAGGACATATATAATATAATATCACTTTGGCTCTGTCGATTCATTGTTCACCGACACCCAGTAATCCAACGTCTTCAACCCCTCACCGTCCCCACTCGAGAAAAATTTCCCCACCGGCTTTCTGCGGCGGGCTATGCTCTCATCTCACAAGATTCACTAAAAAACAAGTTATTTTGTGACAAACGATACCTTATAAGTTATAAAATTGTAATTCTATTAAATATTATTGACCAGCAAATATAATGTTAAAAAATATTAATATATAATCCTGAAATATGATGTATCACTTAGTCAAAATAACAACTAAAATCATTCAATTTTATAATTAATATATTTGTTGAATCATGGAATATATATAATAATTAGCCAACATGAAAGTCATCGTATATGCATAATGGATGGCCTGAAATCACATATTCAAATATATCTATATATCTAAAATCACATATACCTAATGTTGTTTGTCATTGGGGAAGAAATTATGACTTGATCGCATGAAACGGTTTTCTTGTAAGCAGGCTATATTCAATTGAAGTGAGTATATATGCTATTAAATAGAATTTAGCTCCATTCAAGAAGAAACTCATTATAGAAATCGTATGGCCAAATTTCAATCAAACATGAGCATTACATTTCACAAATTCATATATATATATATATATATATATATATATATTTCATAAATTCATAAAGGCAAAAATTTGCATAATTGGCTATGGTTAATACGGGTTTGTTTTTGCGGAAAACATGTATTTATCATTTTTACTACAGTTGGCAGCTCCTTTATTTCATTATGGGTGATCATAGAAAATGATATAATGAAGATATGTAATAATTATGGCTCTGTCCGGTTGACATGAAAAATACTTAAAATGTACGAAATTTGTTTGGTTATTATTTTAAAAAGAGTTAATTATGATAAAAAATTGAGCTGATTATGAAATAAAATTTCCCCATCCCAGCAGACATTTTAGACTTTTTTTAGCTACTTCATGATTTTTTTCCAAAGCGATGCCCTAAACTTCAATGTTAGTCATCAAATCATTCACGGCGGGATATCCTAGTTCCTACCAGATAAACAATTAATTTTGTTTGACGTCGAAATCTCCTGCTGCCGACTTTGTGCATTATATTTTGATCATGTTCGACCCGTAGATAAGTATTATACACAGCCTCGCATGCAACAAATTATATTTGAAGAAGGCTCGAAAAAAAGGATACTTGGAAAACAAAAATCGTGCTAACCAAACTAATTTGTGCATTAGTTTGATCTTTGTGAACCACATATTGAAGTGATAAATAAAAGAAACATGGGAAAGTCGTATCCACTCGTCTTTGATCGGTGCTCACATGGTAGAGCTACAATGTTCAAGTCATTTTTCTTTCGCTCTATCGATTAATATAGAGCTGCTCTACATCGACTCAGTAGTTATCATTCTCATCTTATTGGCCGGGCCTTCATCGTAAAAATATTTTTATGATAGGATGACCTGGTCACAAGACATAATTAATTAAGCTTAATTATAAATACTTGTACGTACCTATTGAGTATCCCAGAAGCAAATTGTAGCACATTAACCATATATATCTGCTCTAGCTATCTAGGTTGTGTGAAATTAAGTATGGCGCCAGCCGTGGAGAGCTTGGGAGGTTCTTTGCTTGTGCCCAGTGTCCAAGAGATGGTGAAGCAGCCCATGACGACTGTACCCGAACGTTATCTACGTCTTGATCAAGTTCCTCCAGCTTCTTATCATCATAAGAGTTTGGCCATGTCCATGATTCCTACCATAGATATGCAGAAGTTGCTGGCGGAAGAATCCTCTGAAACTGATCATGATGATGATCTGGAACTGTACAGACTTCACTCTGCGTGCAAAGATTGGGGTTTTTTCCAGGTCTCTTAATTGGCATTCGATAATGTAAATTTACGTACATTTGGAATTATCATATTTATAATCTAATTTCTTGGTCTTTTTTCTTTGATGGCTGAAGCTTATAAATCATGGCATAGACATCTCATTGATGGAGAGGATGAAGTCCGAAACCCAAGAGCTATTCAATCTATCCGTGGAAGAAAAGAAGAAATTATGGCAAACAGAAGGTGACTTGGAGGGGTTTGGGCAAGCCTTTGTGGTGTCTGAAGAACAAAAGCTAGACTGGTCGGACATGTTTTACCTGCTCAACTTCCCAACTAATATAAGGAAGACCCATCTCTTTGAAAACCTTCCTCCCACTTTCAGGTTGTAGGTTATATATGATTCATCTCCTTCGCACCAAATTAAGCAACTAACTCCGTACTAACGTTTACAATCTTAATTTGTCCTTAGGCAAACCTTTGAAGAGTATGGAGCCAGGCTGCAGAAATTGGCCATAAATATTCTAACAAAGCTGTCAAGGGCTCTGAACATGGCACAAAAGGAGATGGAAGATCTGTTTCACGACAGCAAGCAAGGAATGAGGCTAAACTATTATCCTCCATGTCCTCAACCCGAGGAAGTCATTGGAATTGCTCCACACGCTGATCCTGTTGCTCTCACTCTTCTCCTACATGGCAATGACGTTCAAGGTCTTGAGGTCTGTCAAAATGGAAAGTGGATTCCTATTAAACCAGTAAAAAATGCCTTCGTGGTAAATGTGGGGGACATCTTGGAGGTACGTACCATCACCTAATTTCTAATCTGCTCCCACAGTCTGTCTGGTTGCTTGTTTTGAAATTGAAAAAAATATATAAAATTTAGATGTTATAATTTTTTTGTGTTTAGATGTCTGAAAATTTAATTAAAGGAAATTTTAATTTCAGTCAAAATAAAGCTATATAAAAATTTTCTATAACAATAATTTTTTATAAAAAATAAAAAAATTAAGTGAAATTTTATAAGGCATTTATACATGTACATGTATATGAGAAAGAATATTTCATATTTATTTTTTTATTATTATGTAAATATGTTGAAGAAATTTTTAAAATTTTGATGTCACATAATTTTTTTATTTACAGCATTTTTATGGGAACCAAACGGACCTAAAACAATCTTTTATTATGTATGAATTTTACTATATTACCTCAATCAAGAAGCTTGTCATTATCTGAAAGATTATATATGTAGATATCTATCATAATGTTTACTTTTGATGATGATCTGTTCTGATACGTTTACTGCTGGTGGGTAATGGTGATGGCACCATGTGTGGTTTTATCTATCTATTGTCATTAGGATGAACACAACGTCGTTTTAAGAAAATATTTCGTAATATTGTTGGTCGCAGATGATAAGCAATGGAGTCTACAAGAGTGCTCTGCACCGAGCAACTGTCAACTCTGAACAGACAAGGATATCAATAGTGGGACTCCACAGCCCAAATTATGCTACGGAGTTTGGTCCCGCCAAAAGCTTGACCAGCCCAGAAAATCCACCCATTTTCAAGCGGATTACTGTGGAGAACTTCTACAGAATGATTTTCACTCGGGAGCTCAAGGAGAAGTCGACGGTTGAGCATATGAAAATACAAGCCGCCGAAGAATAAGTATTGTATATGTGTGACCAATAATAATCTAAATAAACCCCCAACCACATAAGATGACAATAATATTGAATTTGAATTGTTGGGGTAATATTTTATTAACTAATATTTGCTTCATGTTACTGTCATTGGTTGAACAACTGGGCCGTGGTAATTGTGAACTAGGGAATCTATGCTGATATACAAGATCTCGCTGATTTGCGTTATCTCAAACACGAGCTGGATGCCCATGACTGTGTATTTAAGGAGAGTAGAGGTTTCTCTGGTGGTTTAGTTTTAGGATGGTCTTCGGCTATCAAGCTAGAAACCTTTGTGCATGAGATTACGTCTGGTAATCGATTCTTGTTGTTTTGTTGCTACTTTATATTTTTCATCACTGCATAGAAACCTTTGTGCATGAGATTAAGTCTGGTAATCGATTCTTGTTGTTTTGTTGCTACTGGCTATCCAAAAAATGGCTGCAGTTGAGAGAAATGGATAAGTTTATCTCGCTCCTTCGTTCTTATCCAGGACAATGTTTAGTGATGGGAAGTTTGAATGTGATAAATTCTGACTATGAAAAGTTGGGGGAAGCATGAGACTCATACTCTCAGTCGCAGGTTCATTTTAGATGGGAAAAGTTGCATCTAGTTGATCTTGGATTTGAGGGGCATATACGTTTATATGGTCACATATGCAAGAAGGATCTGCTAAAATATAAGAAACATTAGCTAGAACTCTTGCCCATCAGCATTGGATTCAATCTTTTCCACAATCTAAGGTGTACCATTTGGCTCCTTTGTTAGTGTGTACAGAAATTTTAGAAGCCGACTTCCCGAAATCATTCAGATTCAAGAACGCATGGTTGCTAGACTCCTCATTTTATAATGCTGTTAACAAAGCATTGTGTTGCGAGGATAAGAGATCTTCTTCTCTCAAGGTTGTTTCAAAGAAGGGCCGGGTGAAAGAAGCTCTTAAATGTTGGCAACGAGAGAAGTTTGTATTCTTTGATATGGAACTTCGAGAGGTGAATAATATGTTCATTTCTAATTGGAAAACTGAAGACCGTACTCAGTCATCTCAGTTTGCTGGGACATATGGACAACTCCGTGCTTTTTCTTACGATACAGGAATGTTACTGGAAGCAAAAGGCGGGAGATGATGCTATTCAATTGGGGGACAAAAATAGTAGATATTTCTTTCATAAAGCTAATCGTCATTTTAGAAATGTTCAATTATCCTCACACGATAGACGAGGCAGGGAATCATGTGATGGGAGTTGAAAATGTAGCAACTTATTTTACAAGCGGATGGAGTAAAACTCTGAATGTCGTAAACAGTGCAGATACTCAAGATGGTGCATACTACCTAGATTGATGAGGATAACATAATCCTCACTTCTATTCCTTCAATGGCAGAAGTGGAGGACGTTGTTAAATCGATGTGGAGGACAATGTTAAATTATTCAAGAAGAATAAAGCCCCTGGTTTTGATGGGATGCCTGCTGATTTCCACCAATCGGTTAAGTCATTGATTAAGTATGATATTTTGGTTTCACAACACACCATTTGCTTTCACATATCCATCATACTATTCTATTTCCAGTGCCAAATAAATTGGGGGCTCACTTGGTGAATGATTTTAGACCAATTAGTTCATATGTAATGACCTCTATAAAATCATTTCCAAGTTACTGGCTAATCGACTTAAATTGGTTTTGGACAAATGTCTGTTAGGGAATCAAAATGCTTTCATCCAAGGGCATCAAATTGGGGACAATAATCTATTAGCACATGAGTGCATGAAGAAAATTATGTCACAGAAAGACAAAGACAAGTGGACAGCTATTAAGATTGACATGTCTAAGTCTTATGATCGAATGAAATGGGAGTATTTGTATAAGGTGCAACGTTGTTTGGGCTTCTCGCAGAGTTGGTGCGATCTCATTCATAATTGCTTGTCTACTCTGTTATTCAGTCATGATGGTCAAACATTTCTTCTTTCTTTTCAATGAATATGTTAAGACAAGGTGGCCCCCGTTCACCTTATTTGTTCATTTTAGAACTCGAGGGATTACCCAGAATATTGTATAATGCAGAAATTGAAGGCTCTATTACTCGTTTAAAAGTGGCGGCAAGAGCTCCTTCTATCTCTCGCTTGTTCTTCGCTGATGACCTCCTCTTATTTTGTAGAGCTACGCTTAGCGATGTTTGTTTTATAAAAGATATCTTGCACGATTTCCAACTAGTTTTTGGAGAGGAGATTTATTTTTAAAATCGACATGCTTGTTACCATCTACTCTTCATCATAAGTGTCAGAAGATGTTATAGAAAATGTTGCATATGAGCTAATTGACATCGGGCTTATCCTATCTTGGGATCCCTCTTTGGTATGGCAGGCATAAGACTTATTATTTTAATGACCTTCTTGACAAGGTAAAATATAAGAGCTTGGGGTGGGTAAATATTTTCATATCGAAAGCTGGTAGGATATGTCTTATTAAATCAGTTTCTAATATAAATGTCTTGCTTTCGGATACCCAATAGTGTTCATCATAAGATT
>JAURVB010014616.1:0-20105 GCA_033002965.1 Piper betle | reverse complement strand
GACATATAGAAGACTTCAATTTGAAAGATTAAATATGTCCAAGAAATGCCAAGATTAAAGTTTGTCAATTTCTATAAATACAGCCTGTTTGTTAAAATGTATCAGCTTGAAGGTGCACACGAGTGATAGCAGCTATTGGCTATTTCAACTTGGTTTCAACAAACATTTGAGCGAAGGCAATATCTGGCATCACATAGCATATTAAAAAAATGACTTTCTCAGCATGATAGGACTATGCAAACTGTCTACAATGCCTTAAGATCATTACTGATCAGAAATTTACTTCATGTCAGTCAACCTACTTTGTTTAATAGAAATTCAAACTTATACGACCAGCCGAAAAACAATGACTGCTAACCTACGTTGCCCCGTGTATATCTCCCAAACTTGTATTCACGATTGAATTATAAATAGATTCTGGTCAAAATAACGAGTTGCCAAATATTACTAGACGAACACCTAATTATCTTGGTAATTGAAAATTTTTCGTCGTTAGAACTAACAAAAAATTTATTATGCCAAGTTACATATGATCTCAATTAAGAAAACAAAATTAGCACAAGAACTTCTAGTTGACTAAAATTTTTATGCCAATTTCCCCCAAACATTAAGTATCAACTATCACTGCAAAAAAAATAATACTTTTTCCCACGCCTTCTCCACGCAAATTTTTTCAATAGAGAAAAAATTTAAATTTATTTCTATATTTGAAAAATTTTAAAGATAAATACGTATTAATTTTCCAACTTTTCTCAACTCCAAGAAATGTGGAGAAACTTTTCTCCACCCTACTTTACTCAGACTCTACTTTTCTAAACATTTTAAGACTAATGAACACTTTCTTGGGTAAATAAAAGTTAGAAAGCTAATACATACTCCTTTCAAATATTTCCAAATATTAAAATCTATATTTTTCCCCCACGTTTAAAAATGACTACGAAAAAAGTCATCTTTTTGGTAGTTTGCTTATCAATCAAAGTAGGAAAAATAACCCTACCAATATTTAATTCATCACAAGTTCGTGAATTTTGATTTCTCACCGGCAAAACCTGGTAAAAAAAATAACAAAAAGTAGAGATGTACAACCCCAAAAATCAACCAGAAAAAGTCTAGAAAACTTGCTAGACATAGGACATGAAGGCCGCACACACCGAATCAATATAACTACATCAATCAGCTATCAATAATTATCAATTAGCCTAATTATATATAAAGACCCACAAAATTAAAGTAACTGATAAAGCATAAAACCAATTATATTATGGAAAAAGAACAAATTAAGGATACACCCATAACAAAAAATGAAAATAAAAAGAGGCTAATTTTAAAAGCCTTCATTCATAAAATATTAGACACCGACAAGTAATAACAAAAGTCCCGTAGATCTCACCATGCCTGCCTTTTCTTACCTCATTCTCCCTTGCTATCTGACAAAAGAGTACGTACTAGAGATAAAACATATATGCAAGAGAAGCTAGCTAGCTAGGAGATATTAAACGTTGACAACAAACTGTAAAAGAGATCAAAGCATCGCAAGCATACATGATCATCACTACTCTTCCTTGATCTTGCTCTTCGATCGTATTACTCGGAGAACAATACGGTGAAATAGAAGGCTATGGTTGGAGTGGCCGCCGGGAAAAGGGAAGATCAGAGTCGGCGTCGACGGGTACTGACCGAAAGAGAAGTGAGCACGCAGCAGGAACCGCATATGCTCTATGCTATTGCTGGAGTGTGCTCACTCTCTTCTGTCAGCCTCCCCACACAAACTAGCTCATCACACCAAAGCAACCAACAAGTTCAACCAATCAACCAAACCATTGAACCAAAGCAGCAGAAACGCCACGGAGTGATGCAACCATAGAGAGATATATATGAGGGAAAGGGCAGGCAGTCAGATCTGTAACATAACACCAAGTTTAGGTAACAAGCTGCACCACTCTCTCCCTGTGGAACCCAGATTTGTACTACAAATTAAAGATAAGGGAACCCAAAAAAGAGAGAGAGAGAGAGTAAAAAATATAGAAACGAAGAGGACGTCAAAGAAACCTCTCTCTCCTCCTTTTCTGTACTACCCTTATCATCCACATGTACATCGGCCTTCTAGATATACGTATATGCAAATACACAAACCAATAATTAATTAGCATGTAGAAGTAGGGAAGCAGAAAAAAGAGAAGACCCAAAAGAGGGGAGATGAACGGGAAGGCGATGGTGTGGTCGGACCGTCGGAGTACTACAAATTAACCAAACCATTGCCGCAGGCTAAATATGTCATGCGGAGGAGTACCAGAAACGTACCGACGACAAAAGGACAAGAGGAGAGGGTCATGGGGAAACGAGAGGGGAATAGGCGCTGTCAAAGCAGTATTGGTAGGCTTGGGCGGGCACGGGACCAGGTGCCTTTGGCCGTCTCTCTCCCTGCCCCCTGGCCTTCCTCCCTTGAAATGACCAAGCTGCACACCACTTTTCTTTAATTTATTATTATTGTTATTTTGTTATTGTATTGATGGGAAGTTGTAACATTTGTGCAGTATTAACCGTTAATAGTTGTCACTTAGAGCCACATTTGCTGATGCATGTCGATATTAATATGGTCTATGATGATTTGTTTATAATGAGCTAATGTACCTAATAGCAATCATTCAAGATGAGTTAGCAGTTCTGATCAACTTGGGTTTTCATAATCTTTGAATCGATGGGAAGTTGTAACATTTGTGCAGTATTTTAACAGTTTAACAGATACATTAACACCATGTTAGATGATGTATGTTGATATGTCATATGATGATTTGTTTTATATTGAGCTAATGTATCTAATACTTATCATTCAAGATAAGTACTTAGCAATCCTGATTAGACTTTGGATTTTATAGGACTAGGCCGACAGTGTGGAAGGGGGTTATGGTCTGTCGGTGGCAGCGGTCGTGGAGGATGAGGCTCATCGATCCAGGAGACAGAGACTGCTCACTCTTCCCAACTGCACCGCCCACTTGCAGTTGTATTTACTGGCCATCCTCTTTTTCTATGGTGCAATTGTGTTTAATGCCCACAAAAAACAAGTGACCCATGTCTTCAATTTTTTAGTTTAAACATCATATATGAGAGTAATTTGAGAGTTGCTGAAAAAAATTATATTAATTATGTCACGTATAGCTTATATGAGTACAGATTTAATTTAAATATTTTAGTGGGTTTCACCAATAATATATATATTTATAAAAAATATTGTTGATATAGATATAATTTTATTTTTTTAATATTATTACCATCTATTTTTCAATTTTTAAAATATACACTAAATTAATAAATATTTTAAAATTAATATTTATTATAACTATTTTGACAATTAAGATGAAATGATTATAAATATTAGATTGTGTTGAAATTTTATAATTACTCTTATTATTTATTTTTTATTTATCTATATAATTATTAAATTATGGGGCCCACAAAATTATTCAAAATTAAAGGTTTAGATTATATAAATTCTATGAGGTGTACCTCATGTATATAGAGTTTACAAAAAAAGAGAGTAGAGTTTACTTTGAATCCATCGTCGATTTTAAACTAATTCAATGTTATTTATATTTTTTATTTAGTAAATAAATATTTATATAAAATTAATATTTATTACTTCTTTTACACTTAAAATTAATATATAACACATTTTCATTATTTGATTTAATTAAATTAAAGAATAAATAAGTATTTTAATAAATTTTTATTTTATTTGGAGTATCAATTATACAATCTATTAATAAAAAGTTACTAATGGAGTCGATAAAGAGAATTTTGGATTTAGTGAGTTTAGAAATAATAGTAAGCATTGGCTGCGCATTATTAATTTGGTAGAGGAGTTGCAATAGAAAAAGTTAGCATATAAACTTAGATGGGCAATTGTTAAGATATTTTTAGCTTTATTTTATTTTAATTTAAGTCAACAAGTTTTTAACCCAAGGCATATTTAAAGCTTCAAGACATTTGGTAAATGCGATTATATTTTTTTAATACAATTATAATAAAAATATAACAACTCATTTTATAATATTTGAAATAACCTAAGCATAAATTAAATAGCGCAAGAAAGTGACTGTGGTTAAAAATTTTTCCAAAAGAGGTAACTAAGAATTCTTTTTGTACATTGAGACACAGCTCAATTTTTTATCTAGTTTTAATTGAATATATCCCATGCTGTTAAAATTCAAATTGGATAAATGATAGTTTAAGCTGAATAATTTTTTTATTATTAGGGCGTCCAAAAAAATTTTTGAAAAAAATATCATAAATAACAAGTTTAATGTTTTTATTCTATTTAATATTTGTCAGCTAATTTTTTTAGATATAAAGTTAGTTAAAAATTGTAAGTTTTATCTATTATATATTTTGGTTTTAGGAAAAATAAATCTTAGGGTATTTTTGTAATTCTCTAAAAAATGATAGAACTTGGTGTTGATTGAAATGAAAATTTTAAAAATGATTATTTTTTATATAATTTTTTAAACTTAGCTATTTTTAAAGAAAACTTTAAAATGTGGTTATTTATAATATTTTCTCAAATATTTGTTTCATAATCATCTTTTTTTCTTAATTCTTCTATATTATTTTATCTCATCTTAAATAAACACAACCTAACTATTTTATATAATGTCTACAAAAATTATAAGCCTCTTTAGGATTTGGATTTGTAATATTTAATATGAATCCATATAAGTTAACATATTTTGAACCAAGGTTAAGTTTGAGAATTCATTATAATCATTTCCTCCATAAAATATTCATTACAATCAATTCTTCCATAGAAATCCAAATCTTTAAATTTTTCTCCGGAACCACAATGAAATATATGTTTAATTGCCTCCAAAAAAGGGTAATGGGTGATTGTTACTAATCCTTTGAGAGGAAGCACCTTATATATATGATTTAGGAAGAGGAATGCAAATATTTATTTATTTTACTGGATTGTATTTTTAATAAGGTGATATAAAACTGAAACCTAAACAAATCTTTAAAAAAACACATCTTACTCTTATTAATAAAAAAAGTAACTAAATTATGTTTTCTCACAAAAAGTAAGACATTCAACAAATCAAAATACAATAAATAAAAAAAAAGTAATCAACTTTTTGTAAATTTTTAAAGAAAACTTTAAAATATGATTATTTATATTATTTTCCCAAAAGTTTTTTTCATAATCATCCTTTTTTCTTGATTCTTCTGTATTGTTTTATCTCATCTTAAACGAGCACAACCTATCCATTTTCGATAATGCCTATAAAGTAACTCTTTAAGATTTGGATTTGTAATATTTAATATAAATCTAATTAAGTTAACAAATTTTGAACCTCAAAATTAAGTTTGAGAATTCATTATAATCATTTCCTCCATAAAAATTCCTTATAATCAATTCCTCCATAAAAATCCAAATCTCATCACTTAGTTTTTTCTCCAGAACTACAATGAAATTGATGTTTAATTGCCTCTAAAAAAGGGTAATGGGTAACTTTTACTAATCCTTTGGGAGGAAACACCTTATACATAGGATTTAAGTAGAGGAATGCAAATATTTATTAATTTTACTGGATTGCATTTTTAATAAGGCGATATAAAAATGAAATCTGAACAAATCTTTAAAAAACACATCTTACTATTATTAATACAAAAAGGAACTAAAACCTGCTTTCTGATAAAAAGTAAGGTATTCAACACATCAAAATACAATAAAATAAAATAAATTTTTAATCAAATTGAAGACGTAAACTCTATTTTTAAATTGAGAGTCAATGTCTAATATATCAAATTATTATAATCTATCCCATTTGTTTATAAAGACTATCAATCAAATTAAGATCTTTCTGTAATATACTGGGCATGATACATAGAACATCTTGCCTAATTTTTTAAAACATAAGTAGAACAATCCTCGTTCCAATAATTGAAGATCAAAGACTTGAACATTGTGAGACTGCGTTGGGGGACATAAAGCAAGCTCTTATCTTAATATATGATATCACCTATCTACCCTGCTCTCTTTCTCGGTATGTGATGTTGAAGTAAAAAAACTGTTTTTTCACTACCCAGGCGTCTTCTTTTGGGACCTCATGAGAACCCACATAATTTAATCAATACATAATCTAATTTCTCAACAGTCTAGTGATAATCTCAACAAAGAAATAATTTATAACCCCTGACTTCAATTCAGATGGATAACAAAGAAGAAGATCAAATTTGAACCTTTCAGCAATTTTAAATCGTTCTGCGATAAACCCATTGTCTTCACCTCATTAACATCATTATTCATTGCCATGTCTTTCAAATCAGCCAAATCCATCAGATTGCGACATCAGCATTGGCTGTATCGCTACTACAAGAAAAACTTTTATCTACAAGATTAATAGATGATAAATCAGCATCTTAATCAGTGTTTTAAAATTTTGACTTATGAACAAAAATATGTTGTCAGCTTGCTGTTCCTATAAAATATATGTGCTTCTGATTATAGGACTAAGAAATAGGTTTTTTACCGGATGTTCACTGAAGTCTAAAGTTAATAAAATTAAAGATTCTGAAATTTACACATCCCAATTAGTATTCAAAACTAGTAATAAAAAACTTGACCTTCAACCTTCTCAAGCTAGAAACCAGCTAAAGCAAAAAATAGCCTATGACCAAATACCTACACTGTACTATCTTCCAGCACACATGAAGCAGATCAATAAGCATAATAGAAGAATGCAAAGTAAATTAAAGGATCAAATGAGTTACGTGAACTAACAAACTATGTGAGCTATATACAGCTTCAATTACCAATCATATATTCAAATCAATAAGTGTCTAACTGAAACTAGAGTTGATTTACTCCATTGATTAGAGAAATTACGATAGAAAATTCCTTCGAAGATGGAAGCAGCAAATAATACACCAACATCTAAGAATATATACAATGAAAAAGAAAAATTGCTGAAATTAAAGTTCACACACGAAAGAAAATATCAAAAATACTACAGGTTGTTTATAGAACTCCAAATTACAAAAGGAGAAAGCTGTCTGTCAATATGTTTTCCAATCATTATCATTGGATATGCAGATCGTCGCTTAAATTGCGAATCAAAACAATCTATTGGCAAGGC
Organism: Piper betle; assembly: GCA_033002965.1. Taxonomy (NCBI): domain Eukaryota; kingdom Viridiplantae; phylum Streptophyta; class Magnoliopsida; order Piperales; family Piperaceae; genus Piper; species Piper betle. Next base: position 12,975 of record JAURVB010014616.1, on the reverse strand, counting down.
AAGTTGGTCGAGAATAGTCATTCCTTAATTACATAAAATCACTATACAATTTTCATAGCAATCTTAGGGCTCGTAAAATCTCAACGGTTCAATTAGAAAGGGATCATAAAACAGTCTCACCGAAGTGATTATCTCCGTAAAAGCAATGCCAATCCCCTAGTGGTTAATTACTTGTAGTAGCATGTGTATGTATGAAGGTAAATCATTTGGCATCAACTAACAGTGATCATTTCATGACAAATTCCTGAATGTTGTTTTCTCGCCGGCAAAACCTGGTAAAAAAAAACACAAAGTAGGGATGTACAACCCCAAAAGTCAACCAAAAAAATCTAGAAAAGACATAGGACATGTAGGCGCCACACACCGAATAAATATAACTACATCAATCAGCTATCAATAATTATCAATTAGCCTAATTATATATAAAAACCCACAAAATTAATGTAACTGATAAAGCATAAAACCAATTATATCATGGAAGGGAAGAACAAATTAAGCATACATCTATAACAAAAAATAAAAATAAAAGAGAGAAGGCTACTTTTAAAAGCCTTCATTCATAAAATATTAGACACCGACAAGTAATAACAAAAGTCCCATAGATCTCACCATGCCTGCCTTTTCTTACCTCATTCTCCCATGCTATCTGACAAAAGAGTACGTACTAATTATCAATTAGCCTAATTATATATAAAAACCCACAAAATTAATGTAACTGATAAAGCATAAAACCAATTATATCATGGAAGGGAAGAACAAATTAAGCATACATCTATAACAAAAAATAAAAATAAAAAGAGAGAAGGCTACTTTTAAAAGCCTTCATTCATAAAATATTAGACACCGACAAGTAATAACAAAAGTCCTATAGATCTCACCATCCCTGCCTTATCTTACTTCATTCTCCCTTGCTATCTGCCAAAAGAAGCTAGCTAGCTAGGAGATATTAAAACGTTGACAACAAACTGTAAAAGAGATCAAAGCATCGCAAGCATGCTCGATCATTACTACTCTTCCCTTGATCTTGGTCTTCGATCGTATTACTCGGAGATCAACACGGAGAAATAGAAGCCTATGGTTGGAGTGGCTGACGGGAAAAGGGAAGATCAGGGTCGGCGTCGACGGGGACTGACAGAAAGAGAAGTGAGCACGCAGCAGGAACAGCATATGCTTTATGCTATTGCTGGAGTGTGCTCACTCTCTTCTGTCAGCCTCCCCACACAAACTAGCTCATCACACCAAAGCAACCAACAGGTTCAACCAATCAACCAAACCCTTGAACTAAAGCAGCAGAAACGCCATGGAGTGATGCAACCATAGAGAGATATATATGAGGGAAAGGGCAGGCGGTCAGATCTGTAACGTAACACCCAGTTTAGGTAACAAGCTGCACTACTCTCTCCCCGTGGAACCCATATTTGTACTACAAATTAAAGAGAAGGGAACCCAAAAAAGAAACAGAGAGAGAGTAAAAGATATAGAAACCAAGAGGACGTCAAATAAACCCCTCTCTCCTCCTTTTCTGTACTACCCTTATCATCCACATGTACATCAACCTTCCAGATATACGTATATGCAAATACACAAACCAACAATTAATTAGCATATAGAAGTAGGGAAGAAGCAAAAAACGAGAGATGAAAGTGAAGGCGATAGGGTGGTCGGACAGTCGGAGTACTACAAATTAACCAAACCATGGCCGCCGGCTAAATATGTCATCGGAGGAGTACCAGAAACGTACCGACGACAAAAGGACAAGAGAAGAGGGTCATGGGGAAACAAGAGGGGAATAGGCGTTGTCAAAGCAGGATTGGTTGGCTTGGGCGCGCATGGGACCAGGTGCCTATGGCCGTCTCTTCCCTGCAGCCCTGGCCTTCCTCCTTTGAAATGACGGTGCTGCTCACCAATTTTCTTTAACTTATTATTATTGTTATTTTGTTATTGTATTGATGGGAAGCTGTAACATTTGTGCAGTATTAACCGTTAACAGTTGCCACTTAGAGCCACATTTGCTGATGTATGTCGATATCAATCTTCCGCTAATGCTAAAATCTCTTATCTCATTTATCATATACAGCTTCGGGAAAGTGTATAACCTGCCCGTGCTCATCCGCATTTAAGAAGCAATTTATGAGTGGCTTTTGCTCCTTGGCCTTCTCTTTATTGATCTTTTCCTGCCTGCGAATCCCCTTTCTTCCTTTAATGAAATAGATCGGTCTTCCCGCTTAATCAGTACAAGATTCCCGTCCTCGCTTCTTCCGTGGGTGGGTATAGCGCTTCCTTCCTCTAGTTCGAGAGTTGCAGCAGCAAGAAAGAAGCTTCCATTAGCAGTGTTGATCAACTTGGGTTTTCATCATCTTTGAATCGATGAGAAGTTGTAACATTTGTGCAGTATTTTAACAGTTTAACAGTTAACACCATGTCTGATGATGTATGTTGATATGTCATATAATGATTTGTTATATATTGAGCTAATGTATCTAATACTTATCAGTCAAGATGAATACTTAGCAGTCCTGATTAGAATTTGGATTTGATAGGAAAGGCCGGCGGTGTGGAAGGGGGTCATGGGCTGTCGGTGCCGGCCGTCGTGGAGGAGAGACTCATCGATCCAGGAAACAGAGACTGCTCACTCTTCCCAACCGCACCGCACTTGCACCTGTATTTACTGACCGTCCTCTTTTTCTATGGTGTAATTGTGTTTACTGCCCACAAAAAACAAGTGACCCATTTTTTAGTTTAAACATCATATATGAAAGGAACTTGAGAGTTGCTTGAAAAAAGGGGGAAATTTGTATATTAATTACGTCTCGTATAGCATTTAATTTAAACGTTTTCATGGGTTTCGCAAATAATATTTATATTTATAAAAAATGGGGTGCATGAGTAGGATATTGATAAAATTTTTTGTAAAATCATCATCACTATCTTTTAATCATCACCTACTTTTAAATTTTTAAAAGATACACAAATTAATAAATATTTTAAAATTAATATTTATTATAATTATTTTGATAATTAGGATGGAATGATTATAGATATTAAATTGTGTTATTATTTTATAATTACTCTAATTATTTATTTTTTATTTCTCTATATAATTTTTTAAATTGTCGGGCCAACTAAATTGCTCAAAATAAAAAATATAATTCATATAAATTACATTAGGCGTACCTCATGTATTGAGAACTCACGAAAAAAAGAGAGTAGAGTTTACTTGGAGTCTGTCGTCAATTTTAAACTGATTCAATGTTATTTATATTCTTTTTAATTTATTAAATAAATATTTATATAAAATTAATATTTATTACTTTTTTGACAATTAAAATGTTGATATGTATAATTTTTATTATGTGATTTAATAAAATTAAAAGAGTAATATATATATATATATTAATAATTTTTTATTTTATTCGGAGTATCAATAAAAAGTTATTAATATAGTTGATTCGGAGAATTTTGGAGTTAGTGAGTTTAGAAATAATTCTAAGCATTGGCTATGCATTATTAATTTGGTCAAGGAGTTAAGGAGTTGGAACAAAAAAGTTTGAGCATATAAACTTAGATGGGTAATTGTTAAGATATTTTTAGCTTTATTTTATTTTAATTTAAGCCATCAAGTTTTTAACCCAAAGCATATTTCAAAGCACTTTTTCCCTTGATTTTAAAGATGTCAAAATTATTCAAGTTTGATAAATGGATTATATTTTTTAAAATAATTATAATAAAAATATAAAAACTCATTTATAATATTTTAAATAACCTAAGCATAAATTAATTAGCACAAGAAAGTGATTGTGGTAACTAAATTTCAATATTTTCTATCACAAATAACTAAAATTTTTAATTTATGTTAGAGATAATCGAATCTTTAATTTTTATTTCACATATAACCAATTCATATATTTTAAGAATATTTTAATCATAATATCTATTTTATTGGCATAAACAACCCTAATCTAACTTTAAATTTTCTCAAACATATTTTTTTGTTTTATATAATAAATGATATATCATTTTAAAAAAATATTCTTAACAAAAATAAATTCAATAAAACAAACATTTTAATTTTTAACAAAATGTGACAATTTCAAATAAAAATTGCGAACATCTAAAAAGAGTCGTGAACTATAATAACTAAACCATTAACCGGGGAACTTTTATAAGCTATATAAAATTTTACATAGTTAAGTCGTATCTTACATCAGCATGTAGGAGCAGGCAGTAATATTGAGAGCAGCGAGGAATGCCAAATTGTCCGGTCTTGCTGGTCAACATTGGTATAACATAACCTTGAAAAAAAATTTATATAGCAAAGTACAATTTTTCTCTTCAAAGTTCTAAAAAGGTACCGATAATATACAAAATTTATAGCTGATAAATTTGACGGGGTATTAAAATTAGTATTAAAGTTTATACTACGTTGAATTTACAAAAAACTTTGCAATAATACCAAGAGGACGGGCCATACGATCCAATATTATTAAAAAAATTTTTTTCCCAATAAGTGCATGTGCTCGGCTTATATACCATATGATCCCAACCACCCGTTAATAATTTAGGAATCAGTTTAAGAAAATTATTGGGGAAGAGCAAATGCATTCGTTCATTACCCCACTTGTACCTTTATATATAGAAGAAGACGGCAAGGCCACAATACAGCCCTGTATCCAACATTCTACCCACGATAATCAACTACCAATTCGCTTAATTGGTACATTGAAAATAGCTCGACAGACTAGCGATTGCACTATAATTGCACTAAATGCAGAAGTAATATAACATGAAGATTGAACTTGATTGAACCTTTCGTGCTGTTCTCAAGAGATGCACCACCCAACTTTATAAATCATAGAGTGAAAGTAAGGGCGAAATAAGCCCAATAGAACATGGAGACGATAAGAAAGGATTTTTAAAAAATGAGATTCAACAGTTACTGGGCTAGGCCGTACCAGTCTTACCAATTTGACATCCCTAGCATGTATTAAGGGACGGAGAGGCGGAGCATGGTGGAACGTCACAAGCTTATGGTACACGAAATGGGTTTACTGGTGTTTCTCATCTTATTCCCGTGTAGGGATTAAAGTTTGGTAGTATTACTAATGGAGATAAGCAGTAAGTTCCCTAAAATGACTCATTATTTTGGGGCACAAACTTAAAATGTTTTAATGCTAGTAATAGCGTTATCCTTTTTTACTTATTTTACGGTAAAGCTTTACATACTCTAGCTACAGCTTACATGGTTTATACAAACTACTTCTATTTGGAATAATTTAGTCAGTTCCATTACTAAAAATCATAAGAGTCAAATAAAAGAATCAATAATTAAGATACTTATAGATTTTCATATAAATCTAATATTTTTTTACCTTTTTACCTAAAATAAAAATTAATTTTAAAATATTTTTAAACCAATATATTTTAAAAAAATTGAAAGTATGTCATATTGATATTAAAAAAAGATAAAAATTCACCAACTTCTTGCACTCTACTTTCCATATATAGAACCTTAGTTATTTGAATCCCACTAAAATAGATTTAAATTAGAAGTATATCTCATATAAAGTATATGAGTTCCCTAACTCATCTTAAATATTCTGACTCATCTTAAATATTTGGTACAATTTTACAATTAAAGTTGACGGCCCAGTGATTTGGGTGATTTCATAATTTGTAGCATGACTTGATCTATATGCTCCAATATTAAAAAAATTGACTCAAAACTTTGAGAGTCGACTTTACTCTTTGGCTTTAACTTTATAGACAACTCTTTAGTAACAGATTTGATGATTGATTAAGAAATAAAAAAACTAAAAATAATATATTATTTTTTAATTCTATTAAATTAATATTTTAAAGTAACAAATAATATATTTATCAATTTCAAATATCAAAAAAACATTGTATGTTAATTCATATAATACTTCATTTACTTAATTAAAAATAATAATATAAAAAACTTTGAGTTGGGTTGAGTCAATTCCATCGATCAAATATACCAAGTCAAATTTGTCTCCCGAATTTTAAACTATGTTTTCTCTAACGAGTGCAACAGACACAAAACAAGGTAGAAGGCAAGAACAAATGTTCCTAATCCAAAAGACCCAATTATGGTGTTGACGGAACACTTAATCTACTCGCTATCTTTGCATGCAATAACCCTATAAACCTAGATTAAAAATATCACAACCCATTTTCAAAAAATAAAAAAATTATCCACAACCAATGGCAAAATGGCCTTTTAGATACTACAATTTGTGAATTGTGATGGCTTTTTTAAAAAAATATTAAAGAGTCATGAACTATAATAACTAAACCATAAACCAAAGAACTTTTATAAGCTAATGAAATTTTACATAATTACGCGAGTATCTTAGGAGCAAGCAGTAATATTGAAAGAAGCGAGGAATACTAAATTGTGCAGTCTTGCATGTCAACATTGGTATAACATAACCTTGAAAAAAAAATTGTATAACAAAGTACAATTTTTCTTTTCAAAATTCTAAAAAGGTAGCAATAATACACCGAATTTATAGCTGATAAATTCGACGGGGTATTAAAATTATAAATAAAATATTTTATTAAAAATTGAAAATATCTTTTTGTGGTTGTAGTTTTTTAAAAAATAAAAAACATTAAAATTAAAAAATTAAATACAAATCAAAATAGTATGATAGTTTAAACTACATTCAATTTACAAAAAAACTTAGCAAGAATACCAAGAGGACGGGCCATACGATACAATATTATTAAAAAATATAATTTTTTCTCCCGATAAGTGAATGTGCTCAGGCTCATATACCGTATGATTCCAACCACCCGTTAATAATTTAGGAATAAGTTTAAAAAAATTATTGGCGAAGGGCAAATGCATTTGTTCATTGCCCCACTTATAACTATATACATAGAAGAAGACGGTAAGAACACAATAAAGCCCTGTACCCAACATTCTACCCACGATAATGAGCTATAAATTCGCTTATTGGTACATTGAAAATAGCTCTACAGACTAGCAATTGCACTATAATTGCACTAGCCACTAAATGCAAGATGTAATATAACATGAAGAGTGAACTTGATTGGAACCTTTCGTGCTGTTCTCAAGAGATGCACCACCCAACTTTATAAATCATAGAGTGAAGAAAAGGACGAAATAAGCCCAATAGAACATGGAGACGATAAGTAAGAGATGAATTAAAAAACCCATGGCTTCAATTCAGATGGATAACAAAGAAGAAGAAGATCAAATTTGAACCTTTCAGCATTTTAAAATCGTTCTCCAATAAACCCATTATCTTCACCTCATTAACATCATTATTCATAGCCATGTCTTTTAAATCAGCCAAGTCCATCTGATTGCAATATCAGCAATGTCTGAAAATCTCAAAATGCACATTTGTTTATCTATGACTTAGTTTTTTTCTATGGATTATTTATTTCCACAAATTACAATAGGTCCGTCACACGCCAGATGCTTGAAGCCCAAACTTGAAACGATACATGCCATTGAATAAATTCTCATCTATTTGTTGCGGGTCAAGGCCGCCTCCTTCCTCTTCTTCCAACTATGATTAAATATCTTATCAACCATACAACAAGATCCATTTTGTATCATATCAAACAAGCAACGTACCCACCTGGCCTTTGTTCATCTTTGAGCATTGGAAATTAGATTGTATGCATGTTAGAAAATAGAAGCATGTAGATATTAAACACGAAACGACATGAATAAACTTTCACAACTATAGAGAAGATGACAGAAGAATAATGAACAGAAGCAATACAACCATAATTGGGTTCGCTTCCATACATATATAACCAACCACAAAATTAACTCTTATATCAACATATAGAACATATGATTCAAATGCTCAACATGCACACCATCTACCTACTACCTCTTTACAACAGTATGTTTGGCACTTCACATTCACAGAAAGATTAGCTCGCAATTTATTTTTTCTTTAAGAGTTCACAAATTTCAATCATCGTTACTTATAATGACTTATTCTCTCAAATTTACACTACCATCAAGAGCATAATATCACTCCACGATTCAAGGAAATTATTATTTCACATCTCAGAAATAAAACCAATCAAATAAAGTAGATGATTTTTTCCCGAGATCAGTAATATCCCATCATCTGCATTCACCTTAATCAAAGGGTTCATGATGAAAATACAGCTCTTATTCATTACTCACTTACTCCTCGCATATATATATCATAGAGCAATATATAGTGCCTAGAGTAGAAGACACATTCCTATCATTTTATAACTAACATCAATATCTAGTCCTTTTCCTTTTACTTGCCTACCATTCCACCGTAACTGTAAAATCTATATTGAAGGTAATTTATAGATATTCATTTGAAAGAACAGTTGATCATGTAATTGTTCATCTGCGTGGTAAAAGAAATTTTAAGGCATGCAAATTAAATGATGTTCAATATTTTTCTGTTCTGTTTAAAAAATTACTTACAGAAAATTTGCAAGCAGACTCCATTATAATTCCATTGTCATTGCACAAAACTCCATGATTTGCTCTAGCGCCAAGTTCATGCTCACCTGACTCAAATTTGACACATATAAGACTTTAATTTGAAAGACTAAATATCTCCAAGAAATTCCAACATTGAAGTGTGTCAATTTCCATAAATACAGCAAGTTCGATAAAATGTACCAGCTTGAAGGTGCACGCGAGTGATAACAGCTATGGCTATTTCAACTTGGTTTCAACAAACATTTGAGCGAAGGCAATATCTGGCATCACACAACATATAAAAAAAATGACTTATTCAGCTTGATAGGACTATGCAGACTGTCTACAATGCCTTAGACAAAGAAAATAAAATTAGTATTTATCTTCACTCGGCAACAATTTTGCCCTATAGTTGTTATTGAGAGTTTAAGATCATTACTGATCAGAAATTTACTTCATGTCAGTCAACCTATTTTGTTTAACAGAAATTCAAACTTATACGACCAGCTGAAAAACAATGACTCCTTACGTTGCCCGTGTATATCTCCCAAACTTGTATTCATGATTGAATTATAAACAGATTCTGGTCAAAATAATGTGTTGTCGAATATTACTAGATGAAGTTTTTTCGTTGTTAGAACTAACAAAAAAATTATTATGCCAAGTATATATGATGTCAATTAAGAAAACAAAAATAGCATAAGAACTTCCAGTTGACCTAAATTATTATGCCAATTTCCCCCAAAGATTTAAGTATCAGCTATCACTGCAAAAAACAAAGGGTTACTTCAAAAAATGTAAGTGAGAAAATAATACTTTTTTCCACGCCTTCTCCACCTTTTCCAACTTTTCTCAACTCCAAAAAATGTGGAAAAACTTTTCTCCACCCTACTTTACTCGACTCTACTTTTCTAAACATTTTAACTAATGAACACATTCTTGGGTAAATAAAAGTTAGAAAGCTAACACATACTCCTTTCAAATATTTCCAAATATTAAAATCTATATTTTTTCCCCACGTTTAAAAATGACTAGGAGAAAAGTCATCATTTTTTTGTAATTTGCTTATCAATCAAAGTAGGAAAAATAACCCTACCAATATTTAACTCACATAAATAATTACATTATCGTCACCTTAGATCCTTGTTTTAAATTTATTGAAGAAAATAAAAATATTATTATGAATGAACATTCAAATTAGTTATCTCGCGAATGCCAAAGCATCCTGCTCTGAAGATACTCGCAAAGCGCATTGGGCATCTTCCATGGCTGTATCTCTGCTACAAGAAAAGTTTTTATGTACATGATTAATAGATTATAATCTAACTTCAAGTTCCGGGATCTGAAAATCAGTGTTTTCGAATGTTTGAGTTATGGACAAAAATAAGTTTTAAGTTCAGAAGATACTCCCAAAGCGCATTGGGCATCTTCCATGTGTGTGTAAGAAGGTAAATCATTTGGCATTGACTAACGGTGATCATTTCATCACAAATTCGTGAATATTGATTTCTTCGCCGGCAAAACCTGGTAGAAAATTAACAAAAACTAGAGATGTACTACCCCAAAAATCAACCAGAAAAAGTCTAGAAAGCTTGCTAGACATAGGACATGAAGGCGCCACACACCGAATCAATATAACTACATCAATCAGCTATCAATAATTATCAATTAGCCTAATTATATATAAAGACCCACAAAATTAAGTAATATATAAAGCATAAAACCAATTATATCATGGAAAGAAAGAACAAATTAAGTATACACCCATAACAAAAAATAAAAATAAAAAGAGAGGCTAATTTTAAAAGCATTCATTCATAAAATATTAGACACCGACAAGTAATAACAAAAGTCCCGTAGATCTCACCATGCCTGCCTTTTCTTACCTCATTCGCCCTTGCTATTTGACAAAAGAGCACGTACTCGAGATAAAACATATATGCAAGAGAAGCTAGCTAGCTAGGAGATATTAAACGTTGACAACAAACTGTAAAAGAGATCAAAGCATCGCAAGCATCCTTGATCTTGCTCTTCGATCGTATTACTCGGAGAGCAATACTGTGAAATAGAAGGCTATGGTTGGAGTGGCCGCCGGGAAAAGGGAAGATCAGGGTCGGCGTCGACGGGGACTGACAGAAAGAGAAGTTAGCAGGCAGCAGGAACAGCATATGCTCTATGCTATTGCTGGAGTGTGCTCAATCTCTTCTGTCAGCCTCCCCACACAAACTAGCTCATCACACCAAAGAAACCAACAAGTTCAACCAATCAACCAAACCCTTGAACCAAAGCAGCAGAAATGCCATGGAGTGATGCAACCATAGAGAGATATATATGAGGGAAAGGGCAGGCGGTCAGATCTGTAACATAACACGCAGTTTAGGTAACAAGCTGCACCACTCTCTCCCCGTGGAACCCATATTTGTACTACAAATTAAAGAGAGGGAACCCAAAAAAGAGACAGAGAGAGAGTAAAAGATATAGAAACCCTCTCCTTTTCTGTACTACCCTTGTCATCCACATGTACATCAACCTTCCAGATATGCAAATACACAAACCAATAATTAATTAGCATGTAGAAGTAGGGAAGGAGCAAAAAAGAGAAGACCCAAAAGAGGGGAGATGAACAGGAAGGCGATGGTGTGGTCGGACCGTCGGAGTACTACAAATTAACCAAACCATGGCCGCCGGCTAAATATGCCATCGGAGGAGTACCAGAAACGTACCGACGACACAAGGACAAGAGGAGAGGGTCATGGGGAAACGAGACGGGAATAGGCGCTGTCAAAGCAGTATTGGAAGGCTTGGGCGGGCATGGGACCGGTGCCTTTGGCCGTGTCTCTCCTTACACCCCTGTCCTTCCTCCCTTGAAATTACCGAGCCGCACACCACTTTTCTTAAATTTATTCTCATTGTTATTTTGTTATTCTATCCTGAGTGTAAAAATTAGAATCAAAATTGAAATTGATTTTTAGGAGAATCGAAATTGAAATCGGGATCGGCCTAACTCGGATAGGAATCAGTCTACTTGAATCGGGCGTATATAATAATTTAACAATTCATGACATAAATATTTAAAAATTAGATATTGATGTCATTTTAATATTATTGTGTGTATTATATTTTATGATATATTTTAATATTTTTTAAGATTTTTTAAATTATTTAGAATTTGTTATTATTTTTAATTCGAATCGGACGCGAGTCAAGTTTTATTTACGAGAATGCCACCACAAGTATTTCTTTCCCCTTGGTGGAAAGTTGTAACATTTGTGCAGTGTTAACCGTTAACAGTTGTCCCTTAGTGATGCATGTCGATATCAATATGATCTATGATGATTTGTTTATAATGAGCTAATGTACCTAATAGTAATCATTCAAAATGAGTTAGCAGTGCTGATCAACTTGGGTTTTCATAATCTATGAATCGATGGGAAGTTGTAACATTTGTGTAGTATTTTAACAGTTTAACAGTCACATAAACACCATATTTGACGATGTATGTTGATATGTCATAAAATTATTTAAAATATTAGATTTTGTTGAAATTTTATAATTACTTTGGTTATTTATTTTTTATTTATCTATGTAAATTTTGAGTTATGGGGAACATTAAATAACTTAAAATAAAAAATGTAGCTTATATAAATTAGAGGATAATTTGCTGTATTAGAGTACAGCCAACATGGCCGTGTTTGAGTTTTTACAGCCCTTAGATGAGGATCCGACAGCTTGGATATAAATCCCGCCCAAATAGTGAAACTCTATTTTACAACCCTCTGTTTCGATCGAGCCTTTTTTTCTCCGCCCCACCGTCTAGTCTGCCATCACCGACTGTAACACCCCGTTTCGGCTCACCCGTGAACCGACCCGGAAATGTCACCGGCGACCGAACCGTTCGCTAATCTACTGGGTTCGGTTAAGCCGACCCGGATCTACCCTCGGTGTCTCAAGATGGAGATGCAAACATGAAATGCATGGATGAGATGCGTGGGTTCTAACGGAGTCCTACATGCATGCCATGACGTGCAAGCAAAGACAAGATAAAATAATAAATGAGAAACCAAAGGAAAATATATACTATTTTATGAAAATACGGTAACACATAATAATCTACCATGACATTCAATCATTATCTCATTCGTTTTTACCTGAGCCGAGTCTGAACTCCAAGGCTCCCTACTCATTCATATTTATCAGTTCGTTTCATAACAAGTAATTCATTCACGCAAACACATCAAAATTATCATTTACATAACAATAACACACCATCATTATACATACGTTACACGCGGCAGGTACATGTGTGCGCGGTTCCGTGCTGCTCCTCCGCAGTCCCGACAGCTTTCATCGCTCGCATTCCTCACCTACATATATATAGAAAAACCGTCAGTAACGAGTGTTACCGGCCCGGAAAATAACTAATATCAATCTGGCACAGGAGAGCAAACTCTCCTGTTGAATCAAAACCATATACTTCCTCAAGAACTCTCATC